>CAUYRT010087528.1:0-13978 GCA_963574885.1 Lepilemur ruficaudatus | reverse complement strand
CCAATTAATTTCTTTCTTTCTATTTATAGTAGAGACGGGGTCTCACTCTTGCTCAGGCTGGTTTCGAACTCCTGACCTTGAGCAATCCGCCCGCCTCGGCCTCCCAGAGTGCTAGGATTACAGGCGTGAGCCACCACGCCCAGCCTGCTTTTTTGTTTTTTAATGTAAATGCATGGCAGTGACAAATACATGACTACAAATAAGTGAAGTTTGGTATCACTGCTTTGATTTTGCTAACATACCTGGAGATTTACTCACTGTTGCTTTTATACCAGCAATGCAATTATCAACACAGTGAAAAGAGCAAATGCTTTAGTATTTATTATGGAAATAGTTTTAATCTTGTGAATGTGCTGAAAGGTATCAGAACCCAGGGGTTCATGGACTATACTTTGAGAACTATTGCACTAAATTATCTCTTTCTCTACTAAAAACTGTGTCCTTTGTTAGGAAACAACATGTTAAATGTGGACATTTTCAGTCCCTTTAGATTTACTCATGAACAACAATGTCTGGTTTTTATATTGGTGTCACATATAAGAATGATATATTTCATTTTTTTATCTCTAAAAATATTCCGTGTTTTTTTACAACATTACGTACTCATCTCCCACCCCAGAAGACCTGACGTAATATATTAATAAGTCATATAATCATTTAGTAAAAATATTATATATTCCATTCTAGTATGCCTATGAGATTTTTGTATGTGTTTTAACACACACTCACTGGCTCTGTGACCTTGAAGTTACTTTACTTCTCTGGGCCTAGTTGTCTCTTATCTCCAAAGTGGGATAATACAATAACAGTACCTACTTTAGAGTTGTGAAAATTAAAGTCTTTAGAGTCTAGCTTGTATGTTGGCTGCTATTACTATTAATACTGTAACTACTGTGTGTTTGGTGTTGGGTTGCTGAGGCACTAGCACTTTAAGGATAAGTAAGGCACAGCCTTTGCCTTTGTGAGCGCCATGACTAGCTTGGGAAGGTAGAGGATAAGTGGGATATTGTAGAAGGAAGTGGTCCTTGTCTGGGTAAGGTTGAGGAAAGCTTCACAAAAGAGAGAATTGAGCTGGGCCTTAAAAACAAGTTAGGAAAAAAAAAAATGCGGGCTGCTAAATATGCAATTTAAAAAAAATTACTCTTCTAAAGGCAACCTGTAGGTTAATATTAAACAGGATGAAGTCACGTGACAAAAATTCTCAGCTAATCTATAGACAGAAAGACATGTACATAAAAGAACTTCTGAGTTTAAATGTTTGTTGAACAAGTCTCCTTGTGTATTTACATAAGACAAAAGTATGAACATAAAGTATATAGGATTTATTATATTAATTAAAAATAAGTTAAAAAATTTAGAATTTGCCAGTTGATGTGTGAGTAGGTATAGTCAGGTCCTGTCACTAACACCAAGGCCAACATTAACAAAGGAGTGAGTAGTCTGCTCTGGAAACAATAAATTGGAAAGTGAAGTTAGCACGAGGTAAGGTTGGGACAGTGACTGAAAGTGAAACTGGAAGACTAGGAAGAGCCAGATTCTGAATACTATGGGAAGGAGTTTTAACTTATTCTGTAGACAGTGAGAAACCACTGAAGGTTTTCGGAAAGGAAGGATATCAGCAATATGTATTTTATTTTATTATTTTATTATTTTATTTTATTTTATTTTATTTTTTATTTATTTTATATTTTTTATTTTATTTTATTTATTTTTTGAGACAGAGTCTCACTCTGTTGCCTGGGCTAGAGTGCCGTGGTGGCAGCCTGGCTCACAGCAACCTCAAACTCCTGGGCTCAAGCCATCCTCCTGCCTCAGCCTCTCAAGTAGCTGGGACTACAGGCATGCGCCACCATGCCCTGCTAACTTTTTCTGTATATTTTTAGTTGGCTAATTAATTTCTTTCTATTTTTTAGTAGAGACAGGGTCTTGCTCTTGCTCAGGC
Organism: Lepilemur ruficaudatus; assembly: GCA_963574885.1. NCBI lineage: Eukaryota > Metazoa > Chordata > Mammalia > Primates > Lepilemuridae > Lepilemur > Lepilemur ruficaudatus. Next base: position 12,036 of record CAUYRT010087528.1, on the reverse strand, counting down.
TGGTTTTGAACTCCTGACCTTGAGCAATCCGCCCGCCTTGGCCTCCCAGAGTGCTAGGATTACAGGCGTGAGCCACCACGCTGGACAGCAATATGTATTTTAGAAGGATAACTCCACTTGTAGTATAGAACTATGGTCCCCAATCCCCGGGCTGCGGACCAGTACAGTCTGTGGCCTGTTAGGAACTGGGCTGCACAGCAGGAGGTGAGCAGCAGTCGAGTGAGGGAAGCTTCATCTGTATTTACAGCCATTCCCCATCGCTTGTAGCACTGCCTGAGCTCCGCCTCCTGTCACATCAGTGGTGGTATTAGATTCTCACAGGACCGTGAACCCTACTGTAAACTGCGCATGTGAGGGATCTAGATTGCATGGTCCTTATGCAAACCTAATGCTTGATGATCTGAGGTGGAGCTGAGGCAGTGATGTTAGCACTGGGGAGCGGCTGCAAATACAGATAATCATTAGCAGAGAGGTTTGACTGCACGGTAAATGTAATGTGCTTGAGTCATCCTGAAACCATCCCTCTACCCCTAGTCCATGGAAAAATTGTCTTCCAGGAAACCAGTCCCTGTTGACAAAAAGGTTGACGACCACTGGTATAGAAGATGGATGGAGTGAAGGGAAGATGATCCATTAATAGGCTAGTCTTGGTGAGAGTGAGAGTAGAAAGGAAGAGATAAATTGGAAAGAAGTTAGGAAAGTGAAATTGTCAGGTGACAAGAACGGAGTTGAGAAGAGTAAGGCAGAGGAGGAGACTATAAAAACTTTTGGCTTTAGAGATGGATTAGGTTTGAGCTGGGGTGAGAAGTTAGAAGTTCATACATCATTCCTCTAAGGAGACTATGAGGTAGTCAGTTGGCAATGTTGAATAAACAATATTAGTTTGGATTAGGTTTAGCCACTGTTACAAAGACATACCGTAGTAGCATAAAGAAGATAAAAGTTTATTTCTTCTTACCATAATAGTCCAGGTATAAGCAATACAGGCTTATAGAGCAGCTCCATGGTGTTAGGGATGCAGATGTTCCCTAATCTTGCTGCCCCAAATAATGTGTTATCTCTATCCCCACAGTCTTGGCGGTGGCTTACCACCACATTCTTCCACTAGTAAGGGGAAAGAGAAGTGTGTTTTGGTAGATACGCCTTTTTTAAAGACACAACCTGGAATTGTCACACTTCTTAAGAAATGATGGTAAAATACACATTAAACTTACCATTTCACAATTAGACTTTATTTTTTCTCATATCCACTGCCAATAACTTAGTATTGACGTAGCTACACCTAGATGCAAGGGAACCTGGTAAATCTAAGTGCCCATAGAACCCATTAAAATTTGGGGATTCTATTATAATGGGAAAAGGAAAGAGGAGAATGGGTTTTGAGGGACAACTAGCATGTCATCTTTCATATAGTTGGAAATATAGTTTTGAAGCTTGAAGGGATGCAAGGTCTTCAAGAGATAGAGACTGGGAATCATGACTTTATCAGTAGTGGTATACGACATGAAAGTAGATGAGACAATGTACAGGAAGAATAATAATAAATAGCTAATACTAGCTATTAATGCTTACTATATTTGTACACTATCCTAAATATTTTAACTAAGGTTTTATTATTGCTCCATTCTCAAGAAGGAAACTGAATCACAGAAAGATAAAGTCACACAGCTAGTAAATGATGGAGTCAGAATTTGAACCCAGATTACTGGTTCTTGAGCTCTTATTGTTATACTTCCTAAAGATAGGATCCTAGTGAACCTAAACTTTTAAAGCAACACAGAGCCAATAAAGAAATCATCATTGGCAAGAAAGGACTAAGAGAAAATTATCTTGGAAACTAAATAGGAAAGAATTTGAAAGAAGACAGGGAAATGCTGCAGAGATCAACTGTATTGAAGGCAGAAGAGAGAGGCCATTAGATTTGGGAATTAATGAGTCACTGATGTCTTAAAACTAATCCATTTTAGGAGTGCTGGAAAATGAAGTCAGATTACATTCTATTCAACAGAGAATGTGAGATAAAAAAAAACGAGGATATAAATTTTTCTTTGAAGACGTTTGTTGGTGAAGAGAAAGGATTTGGATGAGAAAAGAGAAAACAATTAATTGACATTAATAAGCATTAGCAAATTGAAAAAGGCAAGATTTTGTCTTTGCATTTTGCCAAGACTTTCTAGCTCTTACTATGTCAATAAAAATGATCTTTAATTTTTTCTTCCCCTATGGGTTTCTCTGTATTATGGAATTCCACAGGCGCTGTTATTCTAATCAGCTCGTTTCTGATCGCTATGTCATGCCCGAATATTTTATCCAACCGGGACATCTCTGTTGTGTGAGGATTTCAGAGGATAAGTGGTGGTATCGGGTCATTATCCATCGAGTCCTTGGGAAACAGGAAGTTGAAGTGTTCTACCCAGATTTTGGAAATACTGGGACTGTTCAGAAGTCCTGTCTGAGGTTCCTCAAGTGAGTTGAATATAAAAACAATGGACTAATTAAATTTTAATCACAGTGTTGAAGCTCTGTGAGGTGGTGATCTCTCTTCATTTTCTTTTGCCTTCCTCCCTCCATCCTTCCCTCCTTTCCATCACTCTTTCTCATAGTGCATATTTGACAATTGGTTATTTAGTTTTGTGGTTGGATTATAATCTCCTGTGTCATCTTTCACATAACTGTGAATTTGAATGGACTATGAGACTGAATTTCAGTGTCTCATTAAGAAAATGATTCTTTGGGTCATGCTAAGAGGTGCATTTAATATAGCAGGAAGGTTGAACTGTTAATTGCATGGTTCTCAAGAACTATTATGTTTTATAGTTTTATTTCTTAGATTGGTTTAAAGTATAAAACATTAATTTTAAATTTGATGAATAAAATACTCTGAAATTGTATGAATAAAATCAAGAAATGGATTAGACATTCCACAAAATGTAGTTTTTAAAATATGAAATATTTATATATTTGATTCTCTATTGCAGGTGCTGCTACACAAAGCTTCCAGCTCAGGCTATCCCTTGTTCTTTGGCTTGGGTGAGACCAGTAGAGGTATGTTTGCTTGTTTTCCACTTAATCAGCAAATATTTGAGGGCTTAATAGGTACCAAGAACAGTTCTGGGTTTTCAGGGTACAAAAATATAACATAGAACTAGCCCTCAAAGAAATCATTGTATATAGTACAGAAGATCCACACATACAAACAAACTGTATTGCGTCAAATTTGCTATAATAGAGGTTTTTCCTGTGTATGGTAGAAGTACAAAAGGAAGACTACTTGTCTCTATCCAAGGTAATCAGGGAGGGCTTCATAATAGTGGTGCAATCTGAGAGGAACTTTGAAGGAAGACTAGGAATACAAATGGACAAAGAGAAGGAAAGGCATTTTAGGCAAAGAGAGAGTAGCATGAAACATCTCAAATTTGAAAAAGTTTAAGTAGTTCTGTTCAGCTACAGAATATAGGATGAGCTGGAGTGGGTGCATGGCAAATAATGTCAAAGAAATAGGCAGTAACCTAATGTGGAGACCCACAGAAGTCTGAACATAGTCCCTTAGGTGCTGGGGAGCAAATAACAGGGTGTAAATAGGGAACTACCACAGTCATATGTGTGTGTTTAAGAGAGTTCTCTACTAATATTGTGGGAGAGCTTTGCAGTGGGACTGAACAGGAGGCATTTTTATTGTGGGAGAGCTTTGCAGTGGGACTGAACAGGAGGCATTTTTATCCACACAGATACATTTGTTACATGGTTATGTTATACACCTAACTTTATATTTTTCCTGTGGAACTCTTACTTAACACATACCTACACATTCATTACACCATATTTATTTTTTTAATCTAAACAACTTATCATTTGCTTACATGTAAATGGATTATTTTTAAATGTTTTTATCTGAAAACTACAGGAAAGAGGAGAGGAAAAAAAAGTTACCTATAATTCTACCACTCAAACATATCCAGTTTAGAAATTTGGTCTGTGTTTCTAGTTTATTTTATTGGATATTGGTAGTAAGGGCTTTTTAATAGGATTTTCAGGGTTACATAAAATAGTAATCAGAATATATTATTTTGTATTCTACTTTTTCACTTAACATTATACCATAAATACTTTTTTCCCATCTTTTTTTACTTCAAAATATTAAGGGGGGTACAAATGTTTTTGTTACATAGATAGCTTTTATGATGCTTTAGTTTGAGCGATAAGTGTGCCCATCACCCGAATAGTGTTCATTGTATCTGTTAGGTAGGTTTTTTCCTCTCCTCTCCTCCCCCCTTCTTGATTTCCAGTGATTTTTACTTCTTTCTGTGCCCGTGTGTGCCCATTAATTAGTTCCGAAATATTGGAGTACATGTGGTGTTTGTTTTTTCATTGTTGAGACACTTTGCCTAGGGTAATGGTCTCCAGTTCCATCCAAATTGCTGAAAAAATTCATTTTTTATGGCTGAATAGTACTCCATGGTGTGCGTGCATGTGTGTGTGTGTGTGTGTACATACACACATACACATACACCACATTTAGTTAATCCACTCACATGTTGATGGGCACTTGGTTGATTCCACATCTTTGCAACTGTGAATTGTACTGCAATAAACATTTAAGTGCAGATTTCTTTTTGATAAAATGACTTCTTTTCCTTTGGGTAGGTATCCAGTAAATGGTAGGCTTACTTTTAGTTCTTTGAGAAATCTTCATAATGTTTTCCATAGAGGTCTCATCAACAGTGTATAAGCCTTCATTTCTCTCTGCATCCACAGCAGCATGTATTGTTTTTGGACTTTCTAATAAAAGACATTCTAACAGGGGTAAGCTGATATCTCATTGTGGTTTTAATTTGCATTTCCCTTATAATTAGTGATGTTGAGCAATTTTTCACGTGGTTGTTGGCCATTTGTCTGTCTTCTTTTGAAAAGCTTCTGTTTGTGTTTTTTGCCCATTTTTTATTGGGTTGGTTGTTTTTTTCTTGCTAATTTGTTTGAATTCTTTGTAGACTCTGGATATTAGCCCTTTATCAGATGTATAGTTTGCAAATATTTTCTCCCATTTTGTAGGTTGTCATTTGCTTTGATTATTTCCTTTGCTGTGCAGAAGCTTTTTAATTTGATCAGGTCCCATTTATTTATTTTGTTGTTGCTGTGATTGCCTCTGGGGTCTTCTTCGTAAATTCGTTTACTAGGCCAATGTCTATAAGATTTTTTTCAACATTTTCTTCTAGAATTCTTACAGCCTCATGCCTTAGGTTTAAGTCTGTTATTCATCCTGAGTTGATTTTTGTGAGAGGTGAAAGGTGCAGATCCTGTTTCAGTCTTCTACATGTGACTATCCAATTTTGCCAGCACCATTTATTGAATAGGGATTCTTGTCCCCAGTGTATGTTTTTGTCTGCTTTGTCAAAGATTAGATGGCTATATGAGGATGGTTTTATATTGGGTTCTCAGTTCTGTTCCTTTGACCTATGTCTCTGTTCTTGTGCCAGTACTATGATACTTTAGTTACTGTAGCCTTGTAGTACAGCTTGAAGTGTAGTAAATTGATGCCTCCCAACTTATTCTTTTTGCTTAAGATTGCTTTTGCTATATGGGGTCTTTTCTGGTTCCATACAAAGCATAGAATTATTTTTTCTGTATCTGTGAAAAATGATGTTGGTATTTTAATAAGGATTGCACTGAATCTGTAGATCACTTTGGGTAGTATAGACATTTTAACAATATTAATTCTGCCAATCGATTAACATGGTATGGTTTTCCACCTGTTTACATCTTCTGCTATTTCCTCCCTCAGTGCTTTGTAATTCTCCCTGTAGAGGTCTTTCACCTTCTTAGTTAAATAAATTCCTAGGTGTTTTATTTTCTTTGTTGCTATCGTGAAGGTTATTGAGTCTCTGATTTGGTTCTCACTTTGTTGTTTGCGTATAGGAATGCTACTGATTTGTGTACATTGATTTTGTAATCTGAGTCTTCACTGAATTTGTTCATCAATTCCAGTAGTCTCATGGCAGAATCTTTGGGGTTTTCTGGATATAAGATCATACCATCAGCAAAGAGCGATAGTTTGACTTCTTCTGCCCATATTTGAGTACCCTTGGTTTCCTTCTCTTGTCTGATTGCTCTGGCTAGGACTTCCAGCACTATGTTGAATAGAAGTGGTGATAGAGGGCAACCTTCTCTGGTTTCAGTTCTGAGAGGGCATGCTTTCAGTTTTTCTCCATTCAGTATGATATTGGCTGTGGGTTTGTCATATATGGCTTTTGAGGTAAGTCCCATCTAGGCCTATTTTGTTAAGCATTCTTATCATAAAAGGGTGCTGAATTTTTTTGAATACTTTTTCTGCATCTATTGAGAGGATCATATGGTCTTTATTTTTATTTCTGTTTATGTGGTCAATTACATTTATAGATTTGCATACGTTGACCCATCCCTGAATCTCTGGGATGAAGCCCACTTGGTCATGATGGATGATTTTTTTGATGAACAGCAGAATTTGGTTTGCTAGTATTTTGTTGAGAATTTTATATTCATCTATATTCATAAGGGATATTGGTCTGTAGTTTCCTTTGTTGTCCTTTCCTGGTTTGGGTATCAGGATGATGTTGGATTCGTAAAATATGTTGGGGAGCATTCCTTCCTTCTCAGTGTTGTGGAATAATCTCTGCAGGATAGGCACCAGTTCTTCTTTGTAGGTCTGGTAAAATTCGGTGTGAAACCATCTGGTCTGAGACTTTTTTTTTAGGAAGGTTTTTTTATTGCTGCTTCAATTTCAGTACTTGATTTGCTCTGTTCAGTAATTCTGTTTCTTCCTGGTTGAGCCTAAGGAGGTTGTATGTTTCTAAGAGTTTGTCCACTTCCTTCATGTTTCAAGTATGTATGCGTAGAGATTTTTATAGTATTCAGAGAAGATATTTTGTATTTGTGTGGTATCAGTTGTAATTTCTCCTTTTTCATTCCTGATTGAGCTTATTAGAGTCCTTTCTTTTCTGTTTCTCATTAATATAGGAAGAGGCATGTCATTTTTGTTTGTTTTTTCAAAGAACCAACTTTGTGTTTTATTAATCTTCCATATAGTTTTTTGGTTATCAATTTCATTTAGTTCTGCTCTGATCTTGGTTATTTCTTTTCTTCTTCTAGGTTTGGGTTAGTGTGCTCATCCTTTTCCAGTTACTTGAGATGATTCATTAGATTGTCGATTTGTGATCATTCTTTCTTTTGGATGTAGGCATTTATGGATATAAATTTTCCTCTCAGGACTGCTTTAGCTGTGTCCCACTGATTTTGATAACTTATGTCTCCATTGTCATTTAGTTCAAGGAATCTTTTGACAAATTTCCACCTTAATTTCCTCCTTAACCCAATAATTATTGAGCAGAACGTTGTTTAGTTTCCATGAGTTTGCTTAAACATGAGTGTTTCCACTGGAGTTGATTTCTAATTTTATTCCACTGTGGTCTGAGAAGATGGGTGGTATAATTTCTGTTTTTTTTTAAATTTGGTGAGACATGTTTGGTGGCCTAGAATATGGTCAGTCTTAGAGAATGTCCCATGAGCTGATGAGAAAAACGTATATTCAGTGATTTTTGTGTAGAATGTTCTGTAAATGCCATTCAGGCCAATTTGTTTTAGAGTTCTGTGTAAGTCTATTGTTTTTTGTTTGTTTTCTGTTTGGAGGATCTCTCCTGTTCTGTCAGAGGGGTGTTGAAATCCCCAACTATTACCATGCTGCTGTTTTTTAATTTTATTTAGATCAAATAGGCTTTGCTTTATGAATCTGGTTGCACCTGTGTTAGGGGCATAAATATTTAGAATTGTTATGTCTTCTTGTTGAATTGTACCCTTCACCATTATATAATAACTATCTTTGTCTTTCATTACTTTTGTTAATTTGAAGACTAAGTTATCTGAAATCAGAAATGGTATGCCAGCTTTCTTTTGGTTTCCATTTACATGGAATATTGTTTTCCATCCCTTTTTCTTTGAGTCTCAATGCATCCTGTGTGTTACATGTGTTTCTTGAAGACAGCAGATACTTGGTTTGTGTATATTTCTCCTTTTGGCCAGTGTATGTCTCTTTAATGGGCAGTTCAAGCCATTCACATTTATTGAAAGAATTGTTAAGTAGGGTAGATTTCTGTTCATCCTGTTGAGTTGAACTTTGTTGCCTTTTTTTCCTCTCTTGAGCCATTGTGGTATTTGGCCTTTGACTTTTAGCTTTTGGATGATTTTACACTGCTGAGTGTCTCTTGTGCTAATCCATGTGTGATGCTGTTCTAAGTACTTCCTGGAAAGCAGGTCTTGTCTTGATGAATTCCCTCAGTCTTTTCTTGTCTGAGAAAGGTCTTTATTTCTCCTTCATATAAGAAACTTAGTTTTACCCATTCTACTAAGTGAAGCATCACAAAATGGAAAAACAAGTACAACATGTACTCACCATCAAATTGCTATTAACTGATCAACTCTTAGGTGCACATATAGTAATAGTATTCATCAGGTGTTGGACAGATGGGAGCAGGGATGGGTATATACACACCTAATGGGTGCAGTGTGTACCATCTGAGGGATGGACTCGGGTGGGTCAAGGGCAATATATTTAACCTAAACATTTATACCCCTGTAATATGCTGAAATAAAAAAAACAAGAAAGAAACTTAGTTTTGCAGGATATAAAATTCTAGGATGGCCATTATTCTGTTTGAGAAAACTGAGAATGGGGCCCCAGTCTCTTCTGGCTTGTACAATCTCAGTTGAGAAGTCTGCAGTTAGTCTGATGGGTTTTCCTTTGTAGGTTACCCACTGCTTTTGCCTTATGGCTCATAGGAGGGCATCTTTTGTGTTTATTTTGGCCAGTTTGATGACTATGTGTCATGGTACCTTCTTGTTTGCAGTGAATCTCCCAGGAGTCCTTTGAGCTTCTTGTACCCGGAATATCTAGATTTCTAGCAAGGCCAGGGACATTTTCCTCCATCATACCCTCAAATAGTTTATCCAACCCTTGTGTATTTTCTTCCTCACCTTCAGGGTTGCTTGTGATTCTTATGTTAGACCTCTTCACATAATCCCACATTTCATGTAGACTTTGCTCTTTTCTCTTATTTATTTGCTCTATCTACAACTGACTTATTTTATTGAAAGGTGTTATCTTCAATCCCAGAGATTCTTTCTTCTGCTTTAGCTACCTATTTGAGGCTTTCCACTGTGTTTTATAATTTCTTCAATACATTCTTTATTTCTAGGAGTTCTGTTTGATTTTTCTTTAATATTTCAATTTCTTTAGTCAATTTTCTTCCAAGTCCTGGATTTTTTTGTGGTTTCTTTGTGTTGGGTATTTATTTTCCCTTGCATATCATTGCATTTTCTTACAATCCATGTTCAAAATTATTCTTCCGTCATTTCAGTTCTGATTTTTGGTTGGTGTCCATTGCTAGAGAGCTGGTATTCTCTTTTGGGGATGTCCTTTCAGTTTCACTGATTCCTTCCCATCTTGTGTAGCTGTTGCTTTTTACCTTTGGGTTTTTGTTTAGGTAATGACAAGCCCAGTTTAGTCTCTGAGCCAGTAGGCGGTGCTTGTGTGCAAGGATGACCACACCATGTATGAAGAGTCAGTAGATGCAGTAAAAGAGCATGAAAATTGACCTCCATGTCAATAGGTGGTGCTTACTGAGAGAGCAAGCTGCAGTGTTGTTTTTGGGTCCTGTAAGCATCTCATTCCTCTGGAGAGGCACTCTAGTGGGTGAGCTTGCCCTCAAGTCCCACAAATGCTTTCAGCAGGGGTCAAAGGTGTGTTCACTGCAAAGCTGCCAGGGAGGGGTTGAAGTGACCTCACTCAACCAGAAAGTCTGCATGTGAGGGAGGGGCTGCCTGAGACCCGCAGTCTGGAGCAGGCCTCACTCGCTTCCACCCTCCCCTATTCTGAGATTTCTCCCAGGCCTCTGCTGGCAGGCAGGGCCTCAGACCAGCTGAGCTCCTCATGACTGTGATGTAGGCCGGGAGGTTCCCTGCCCAGGATCACAGCCTGAGCTGGGAGCTTGGCTCTCCTGGGGGAGTGGAGTGGCCTTCGAGCTCACTGCAGCTAGGACCCACTCTGATCTGCCCCTGAAGGCACACACACCTCAGTAGACTTGTTCACAAATATCCTTTCTGTACCCCCAAGCAGTACGATCGAGACTTGGATGTATGGGATCTGGCCTGCGGGTTTGTCCCCTTGGCCCTGGAGATCAATCCCTGACCCTGCCGGGGAAAAGAATACTGGTCCCAGTCATCCATTGGGTGCCCAAGCTGGATCAGTGTTTCTCTGCCTGGGGTTGTCCCCACTTTGCTGGAGTCACTAGGCAAGCAGCACCAGGGAGGGCCAGCAGGTAGGGAACTCATGGTTCTAGCACCCCTCAGTCCAGTGCAGGGCCCCAAAAGGAAAGGTTCCATTTCCTGTGGATGCCTCTGGGTGGTGGCTAAATTGTCTCTCTCAGCAGCTGCAGATGGGGGAGGGAAAGGGGAGAATGGAGCAATATGGTGCCTGCTGACTGGCTTGGGTCTGTTGGGTGGGAGGTACACTGAGGGACCTGGGACCCTGGTGCCCTGTCCCCAAGAGATGATCTACCCACTGGTGGCAGCAGTCTCTGGGCTAGTTTTGGCAGCTCAGGAGCCCACCATCAGTCCGAGATGCAAGGGAGGGGAATTTTAACCATTCCACCTACTCTTGTCGCCGGTCTCCGAGCCTCTCGGTGCTTAGTCCATGCTGATGCCTTTCTCCTTCCAGTTCTGCTCTGCAGCCTCTTCCTTGGAGTCTCCTGTGGGTTCGGGCACCCTTCCTTCTAACTCTTATCCAATCTATGTTTGTCTGCCTGTTTATTTCACTTTCATCTAAAATGTCTCCTTACAGAAATGCTCTGGCTGGAGGTGTTTGTCGTCTGCCATCTCGCCTCTTTCATCAGCAGTTTCTTTCCTCAGTGTTTAATAATTCTCCTCATAGAGATATTTCACCTCCTTGGTTAAGTATATTCCTAAGTACTTTATTTTCTTTGTAGCTATTGTGAATGGTATTGAGTCTTTCATTTAACTGTCAGCTCAACTATTATTGGTATATAGAAATGCTACTGATTTGTGTACCTTAATTTTGTGTAACCTGAGATTTGGCTGTATTTATTTATCAATTCCAGGAGTCTCTTGGTGGAATCTTTGGGATTTTCTAGATATAAGATCCTACCATCAACAAAAAGCAATAGTTTGACCTCTCTTTCCCACTTTGGATACACTTTATTTCTTTCTCTTATAGCTCTGGCTAGGACTTCAGTATTATGTTGAATAGAAGTGGTGACAGTGGGCACCTTGTATTGTTCCAGTTCATGCTGGGGTATGCTTTCAACTTTTACTAATTCTGTATGATGTTGGCTGTGGGTCTGCCATATGGTTTTCATAATTTTTAGATATATTCCTTCTCTGCCTAGTTTGTTGCAGGTTTTTTTAAATTTTATTTATTTTTTATTTCAGGGTATTATGAGGGTACAAACATTTGGTTACATTTTATGTCTTTGCCTCTCCCTAGCAGACATTAGAGGCGTGCCCTTCCCCTCTATAATGCTCACCATGTCCTTTAGTTGTGAGTTTACCCCCCTCAAACTCCCTAATCCCTGGAGAATATTACTACTATGTGAGCACCACAGTGTTAATCAGTGCCAACTTGATGGCAAGTACAGGTGGAGCCTATTGTTCTGATCTTGTGATACCTCACTTCAGATAATGAGCTCAAGCTTAATCCAGGAAAATATAAGAGATGCTAGATCACTGTCATTTCTTATAATTGAGTAATATTTCATTGTATACATATACCAAATTTTAATAATCCACTCATGAATTGACGAGCACTTGGGTTGTTTCCACATCCTTGCAATAGTGAATTGTGCGCCATAAACATTCGGGTGCAGATGTCTTTATTATAGAATATCTTTTGCTCTTTTGTGCAAAATCTACCTTGCTCGTGGATTGGTAGAATCAATATCATTAAAATGTCCATATTACCTAAAGTTATCTACAGAATTAATGCAGTTCCTATCA
>CAUYRT010087527.1:0-50762 GCA_963574885.1 Lepilemur ruficaudatus | reverse complement strand
GCCTTTTCAGTGGGCAGAGCTAGGGAATATACATATTTTTAAAGATAAACTATATTAAGAATTCATAAAAAATACTACTGATTGAAATTCAGGGCTAAAAAGTTTTTTTTTTTTTTTTTATACAGAGTATCACTCTGCTGCCCGGGCTAGAGTGAGTGCCGTGGCGTCAGCCTAGCTCACAGCAACCTCAGACACCTGGGCTCAAGGGATCCTTCTGCCTCAGCCTCCCGAGTAGCTGGGACTACAGGCATGCGCCACCATGCCCGGCTAATTTTTTCTATATATATCTTTAGTTGGCCAATTAATTTCTTTCTATTTATAGTAGAGACAGGGTCTCGCTCTTGCTCAGACTGGTTTCGAACTCCTGACCTCAAGTGATCTGCCCGCCTTGGCCTCCCAGAGTGCTAGGATTACAGGCGTGAGCCACCGAGCCCGGCCAAGACCTCATCTCTTTAAAAAAAAAAGAAAGAAAAAAAAAACTCTGGCTAGGTGCAGTGCCTCACACTGTAATCCCAGGACTTTGGGAGGCTGAGGCAGGAGGATCAGTTGACTCCAGGAGTGAATTCTGGCATTAATTATCATATCTTTCAGTTGCAGTTTTTTTTTTCTGTAATGAATACAGTGCTTATAAAAGCATATGTTGGTACCTAGCACGAGAGGATTTGTGATGAAAAAATGTTACCTATTTTCCCCTACCCCCTTGCCATCCTACTCCAGAATCAAACAACCCCAGTCCTATATATTCTCTGGTATTTGCCTTCCTGTTGCTTAATAATGCATCACTATTTCTTAATATGTAACTTTTAGACATTTGTCGACTTCAGGTTATTGAAAATGAGGACTCAGACTTCCTCATTCACACATTTGCCCACTTTTATTTTCCTCATTCCCCCAATACAGTTATATCACAATTTTTGATAAGCTAGTACTGAACATTTACAAAAACTATGCATATATTGTTCACTATTAAGCCAAATATTACACTAATTCACACGTCCTTTCTTATACAAGCCTTTGTTTTTCCTGAAGTTAGTATCTATTTCATTTAGTCTGTTGCCTGGGTTTCTGTAGACCTATTGCTCATTTTCCCCAGATGTGCCTCTATTTCTGTCATGTGCTTGTAAATAATATTTCCCATATTGTCAAGCATACCAGTTCCGGTTTTCCTCTTGCTGGAAATTTATTCTATGGCAGCCTTTGGCTTCCAGTTCCAATTTGGAATGGCTGTCTCTAGTCCTTTTTTCTATATTAGGTTCCTTACTTACTAAGTCCCATATTTTCTTTTTAAAAATTTATTTTAACTTCTTTTAATAGTTTTCTAAGGAAGAGTACATGGAGATAAAAATTTAGCTTTCTTCAAACCTTAAAATATCATTTTGCTCATATATAGTCTTTTTGGTATCTGTGCGGGATTGGTTCAAAACCTCCCTCAGATGTTGAAATCCAGGGATGCGCAAGTCCCAGATATAAGTGGTGTAGTATTTGTATATAACCTATGCACATCCTCATGTATTCTGTAAATCATCTCAAAATTACCTAAAATACCTAATACAATGTAAATGCTGTGTAAATAGTTGTTAAACTGTATTGTTTAGGGCATAATGACAAGAAAAAAAGGGGGGACATATTCAGTACAGATGCAGTTTTTTGTCCTGAATAGTTTCCATCTGAGGTTGGAACTCATGGCTATGGGGACCAACTATATTTGATTGATAACTTGACTGGTTATAGAATTACAGGTTGAAACTTAATGTTCATTCTGAATTTTGAAGGCTGTATATTTGTTTTCTAGCTTTCAGCAGTATTTCATTTTTACTTTGGAATGAAAGTTCAGTGTCATTCTGATTATAGATTGTTTTTATGTGACTTGGTTTTTTTCCTCTCTGGAAGAGCTTTTCAGGATTTGAAATTTCGATATGATGTACCATGGTGTAGGTCTTCTTTTCCGTTTATTTTACATGCACTTGTTTGATTTTTTCAGCTTGACAGCTTTTTTTCCTTCAATAAAAAAAAGTTATTTTAAAATATGTCTATACCTTTTATTTTTCTATTTTCACTTTCTGCATCACTCAGTTGGCCCTTTTGGAGTGAATTTATGTTTTTCTTATTCTTTCTAATCTATATTCTGTTCCTTTGTCTTGCTTTTACTTTCTGTATTTGAACTTTTTGTATTTTTTTAGTGGGATTTAGAAGAATATGGAAATAACATTCTTTTGTATTTAACAGAATAAAAAGTTTACCATTGAGCTTAAAGTATTTTGCATTTCTTGCCAAATTCAAGATTTTCTTTTTGTTTTGACAGAGATGTTACGAACATAAACAGTATAGAAATGGATTGAAATTCTGTAAACAAATCCTCTCAAATCCCAAATTTGCAGAGCATGGAGGTAAGTGCAAGTAGATAAGGTTTTACTACATACCTGCCTGGCTTCTCTTACTAGGTTGTATTACTCCTAGCTGTCTTAACTATTTTTCAGAGAGAATGGACTCTCTTATCTTCCTATGAGAAGATGAAATTTAATACTGAATTTTGAATTTAATGTCAAAAAAATAACATGTTCTACTTGAGTTCTGATTTATTCCTATTTGAATTTTAGCTCTGTAGGAAAGACAGAAGAACTTCATACGGTAATACACTTACTTAAATAAAATACCGTTAATGAGAAAAATTTGTTTTAGAACTTCGGTTGAGCTAAAGAAAATTTATGCTTGACAATAAGCTCATTCAGAAAGTGACCATTTGCTCCTTTGCTTATGAACTATCATCTTTTTATATATTGTGTCTTAGGTTTTCAAGATGTAGGTGTGTTTAAGACATGATTTATATATTGTAATGCTCTAAAAATGTACTGGCTTTTACTATATGAAGGTAGACAATTGTATGGTGAGATTTTTGTAGAGTAAGAGGAGAATGTGTGACTAAACTTGTAAAGAGACAAAGGAAAATGAGCTTTTGCAGGTCTGATTTGTACAGAGTTAGGAAACATGACTCTTCAGTAATTAATTTGTTAATGTGCTCTTAGTATTGAAGAGGCAGAGGAGAGTAATAATTCTCTGTTAGCTTCTTCACTTTTTTCCCTCATTTAAAATACTCTTTACTTTCACTGAGTTTTACTTTATACTTTCACTGCAGTTGTTTGGAGATGAAGAGCAGTGGAGGTGAAAGTCTCTAAATTTATCTTTTTCCTTTTCCTTGTTGAAAATTATGTCTTTTGCTGTCCAGCTGGATACTGGGTTATTTTATATTCATTTCTAAAGTGGCCAGCACTGGTAACGTGACTTTTAATAATGTAATCATGATAGTTTCAGTATAGAAGAGTACCAGATTTCATTGTTTCTAAAATGCTGTTTTTCCCATATTATTTCATTGTTTCTAAAATATGATTTCCCCTCATATTTGAACATACCTGAAATCACATTGCATATGTTGTGTCATAATTTCACTAAATGTATTTTTAAACAATACATGTTGATTCTTCCTGAGGATTATACCTTTAATCATATTTTTACACCTAAAAATAGTAGTTTTTCTGTATATTATAAATTTTGGTCCTAAAAGTTAGGCCAGCAAATCATAATGAGTATTTTTTATTCCTTTATGCTTCATAAGATACACATAAAATTAGAAATCCTTCTTTTGTGAAAACTTGCTTTCCCTTAAATCTATCTTTTAATCTGTTTATTGCTTATGACAGAGTTCTGACATCTTTTGCATGTATATTTAATAGTAATCCCAAAGGATCATTTTAAAATAAATTTATGAAAGCCAGAAGTGTAGGCAATTTATGTGTATGTTTTAATTATTGTAGAATGAATTTAACATAACATAGGTTCATAGAAATAATCTGTTTTCAAGATAAAGTTTTTCATATTTTAATGAAATAGTTATATAAAGTCATCACATAGAATTCTCCTGAAGAACAATAATACAGTGATTGTATCTTGTCAGAATATGAATTGCTGTATTATCTTTCTAGTCAGATGTACATGCATTTTGTATTCTTTTAATCTAAAATCTAGGAAAGCCTTCTGGGACTAGTCTAGAAATCTGTGTTTACTTGGTTTGTCAGTTTTTAAAAATATTTTACATCTTTCTCCTTGAAAATTTTAATTCTTAGGATAACGTAGCACTTGTTTTTGAGATTATAGTTACCTTTTGTTGTTAATTATTTTAATGTTTAATTCCTTTCTTTTATCTTTTCGTTTTCTTTGTTTTTAAAAATAGAAACCCTGGCTATGAAAGGATTAACATTGAACTGTTTGGGAAAAAAGGAAGAAGCTTATGAATTGGTTCGTAGAGGTTTGAGAAATGACTTGAAGAGTCATGTGTGTATCCTTTTTTGAGATATATTTAAGGATTGAGTAGGGTATTTTGAGCTAACGTAGCAATTTGAAAATCAGAAGTTTTAAACTCTGCTTTTTATGCAACTCCAGAGGAAATTATTCTGTTTTAAATAGAATAACAGCAACTACCTTCAGTGATTTTTTTTTTTTATATACCTACCAGTACATTTTATATACCTACTCAATACATTTTTATATACCTACCATGTCTTAACATCATCTCTATCTCATAGATAAATACCTTTGCAAATATCTGTGAAAACTTTTGCCACTCTTACAAAAGGGGGGCATTGCACTCTTAAAAGGGGGCGCATGGTGATGGTCCAAATGTTTGTCATCCCATCCCTTCATATGTTGAAACCTAATCATCCATGTGATAGTATTAGGAGGTGGGGTCTTTGGGAGGCAAATATGTCATGAGTGTGAAGCCTTCATAAATAAGATTAGTGCCCTTATAAAAGAGGCCCCAAGGAGCTTGTTAGCCTTTTTAGCCATAAGAGGACACATCTAGAAAGTGCCGTCTATGAAACAGAAAGCAGGCCCTTTCTGTTTACCAGACATTGAATCTGTTAGCACCTTGATCTTTTTAGCCTCTAGATAGAACTGTGAGCAGTAAATTTCTGTAATTTATAAATTACCCAGTCTAAGATATTTTGTTATAGCAGCCCAAATGGACTAAGGCAGGCATCCAGTTTTATCATGGTCATAACTTTAGAGAAGGATATATAATAAGGAATATTAGAGAGGCATTGTAGTGCACTAGCTTTTGGAGTAGGCTTCTCGTGTGCTTCACTTGGGTTCAAAACCTCTTACTATGTGATCTTAGGGTTCAGTTTTCTTCATATGTAAAATCATACCCACCTCACTGTGGTGGTATAAAGATTTAATGATGAAATATATAACATAGTCCTTGATAATGTTAAGTACCATAATAGATAAATTTTATTTAGGAAAGTGTGAGGGTGAGAGCAAGTAGAAATGTATGAGGGAAGATAGTGAAAAAATTGTGGGTTGCTGTTTTTTAAATAGTCTGTTTTAACAAATATTTCTGTACGTACTTTGTGGGCTAGCATAATTATAAGTGCATAATTATAAACATTTAGCAAAATTTAAAATGTTTACCAGGCCCCTGGCACAGTACATATGAAAAAAATACATGAATTTTGCTCTCAAGGAACTTAGAGTCTAGTGAAGGAAGATACTTCTTAGAAGCATGTACAGAACATTTTCGAGTATTACATAAAATGTTGTGGCTTTTTCAAAGAATTGTCACTAACTCAGTAAAGCAGAAGTGCGTGAATTGAGAGTGACCGAAGGACTGGAAAGGTAAGCAAGGGGCTTAATTGATACGACTGTTACAGATATCTTTCCCTTGTGTTTAATAATTCTATAGTATTCTATATGTATTTACTATGATTTATTTAATTGGGTTCCTTTTGATGGACTTAAATTTCTTTAACTTTTTAGCAATGTTAAACTCCTTCAGGGTAGGATTTTTTAGGAGGTGAAGATTAGAGGCAGTAATTATAAGGTTGTAATGCTAAAGAGAGATAAAGTCCTGAAATACAGGACATTGTGACAGAAATGAGAGGGAATAGGAATATAGGTAATGAGAGCCAAATTTTGAAGGGTGGTATTTCTTAGGTTTTTAAAACCATGTTCCAATCGGCTGAAAGGATTTTGTCAAGCTTTACTTTGTCATTTATGTTATGAAAACAAAGATTATTTTTCAAATAAAATTTGTAATATTAAATATATGTTATAAGTTATACATACCATCGTAGACATTCTGTATTTTAGTGACTATTGAGGATCTGTGGCTTAAAAGTTGTTAGATTGAAGTTTGAGCCTGATCTGAGAGAGAAATACTACGTTTCTGAAAAGGGAGTAGATTTTTTTCCTCTTGATTATGTGTGTTTTAGAAAAATTAATTTGGTAGGAGAGAATAAAAGAAGAGAGACTGAAGGTAGGTGGATTGGGTGACTTATAGTAATCAAGCTCTAAAGTGAAAAGGATCTTTCTTGTATTAATTAGGATATTTTCTACCTTTATAGCGTTTTTTACAACCCATTGTAATTTTGCTTATCTGTGTCCTTTCTAGACTTTAAGTTGTTTGAATGTAGGAGACTGTTTTAATTATTAAGAATTTTTAATATTTGTTAAATGAATGAATGTTTTTATTTTATAAAAGTTGAGTTTAGGAACTTTATACTGCACTAAAGGCCGTCTTAAGGACCTTGTTAGCTAAATAAAAGAAAATCTACATGCTTTTATGTAATTAAATTCCATGAAGACCCATTTCTTGTTTTTCCTTTTAATAATAGAGAGAACTCTTTACAGTTATTGACTATTTACTTTGTGCCAGCCAGTGAGCACTTTATTATCCCATTTAGTTGTCACTAGTATGATTTGCTATTTACATTTCTACTTACTTACATTTTTATAAATGAAGAAACTTCATGAGACTAACTTGTCCAGGATTACAGAGTTAGTAAGGCAAGCTAGAACTAATTTTCTGTGGCTCCAAAAGCTGTGCTCTTGCACTGTATTAAACTGCCTTCTAGCCTTGTATTTCTTCCCATCCCGTTTTTTGAAGCTTATTTTATATATGGCTGTAGTTCTCCAGGTTTCTTGGGAGATCATTTGGAATAGTATTTCTTGACTTGTAGGTTGTATCCTTAACTAAAATTCATTAGGTTGGCATGTTTATGGCCTTCTTCAGAGGTCAGACAAGAAATATGATGAAGCCATTAAGTGTTACAGAAATGCACTAAAATGGGATAAAGACAATCTTCAAATCTTAAGGGATCTTTCCTTACTACAGATTCAAATGCGAGATCTTGAGGGTTACAGGGTAAGTAAATCTCTACAGGGTAGAGATTTTTTTTTTTTATTCTAAGGGGCAAATATTATTATTTAAAACTTGGAGTACTTCCTGATACAGAAATTTTCCATTACATTTTGAAAATAACTTCATTGAATGCTTTTTTCCTCCTACCATAGTAGGTTGTATTTACAGTTGTAATAATGAGATCTTTAAAATAAGTTACTTTACTGTGAGGCAGATTTGTATTACTGTGTAGGGTTCATTTAATCAATTTGATAAAAATTAACATTAATACTCAAATACACAATGCCTTTGTCTGGTATTAACACACAACTATAACATTTACTACCCACATTTTTCTGGAAAGCAAATTTTTTTGTTTTACATCCAGTGAGACTAATATGTTTTTTTTGTTTTTTTTGTTTTTGACTAATATATTTTTGTAGCTTCAATTTTGATCCTTAAATCAGTCTTGGATCTGTTTAGTTTCTCTCTCATATTCTGTCTTTTTTTTTTTTTTAATGGTAGTACTTACTGAATTGTTTTCTATATATATCTTAACTCTAATGTTGGTCACTATTTTTTTAAGAATCCTTGAATAATTTTTTTCCTTTATACTATGTTTTCCATCCTGTCTATTTTCTTGGAGTAAGTAGATCAGGAAATAAAGAAGGATATTTGGTCTTAAGTTTTTAATAAGTAAATTATCAGATTATATTAGAGGTTTCTTTTTTTTTTTTTTAAGAAACATGGTCTCAGACTCCCAGGCTGGAGTGCTGTGGTACAGTCATAGCTCACTGAGCCTTGAACTACTGGGCTCAAGCAATTCTCCTGTCTCAGCCTCCCAAGTAGTTAGGACTAAAGGCTGTAGCCACCACACCCAGCTAATTTTTTTCAGGTTTTTTTTTTTTTTTTGTTTGTTTGTTTGTTGAGATCGGTCTTGCTATGTCGCCCAGGTTGGTGTCAAAATCCTGGCCTCAACTGATCCTCCTGCCACAGCCTCCCAAATCGCTCGGATTACAGGCATGAGCCACCACATCCTCATGTTGTGCTTCTTAACAAATGTTTCTTTGTCTCTATAAAGCTACAAAACAAGAATGTTTGAAACTATTTTTTATTATCATTCCTAGCATTGTGGTGCAAATGCTTAGTGTTGTGGGATAAATTAATATGACCTTGAAAGGAGCATTTGCTTTTTAACTGTAAGCCTAAGAGAAAGTGGTCTTTTTTTCCCTTTTAAAGGAAACCAGATATCAATTACTTCAGCTTCGACCTGCACAGAGAGCATCATGGATAGGTTATGCTATCGCTTACCATTTATTAGAAGATTATGAAATGGCAGCAAAAATTTTAGAAGAATTTAGGAAAACACAACAGGTAATAACTAGAAGCCATTTTACTAGGTCTAATTCTAAGTATAACTAAAAGAAAACTGCACATAGTCTGGCTAACTTTTTATTTTGAAATCATTTCAAACTTACAGAAAAGTTGCAAGAACAATACAAAGAACTCCAACAGAGGAGTTCACTCACATTAACTAATAATTGTTAGTGTTTGACACATTTGCTTCAAAATCTCAAAATCTCTGTATGTATTTATACATACAAAATCTCTGTATGTATTTATCTATTTAAATTTTCTACCTTAAACATATTTTAGAGTAATTGTAGATATCATGATCTTGTACCCCTAAATCCTTCAGTGTGTATTTTCTAAAAATAACTGTATAGTTGTCAGTTATATAGATAGTATTATACCTATAGATTATGAAAATAGGAAATTTTACAGTCATAGACTATCAATCTATAGCCCACATTGAGAATTTATTAATTGTTCTAGTTCTATCCTTTCTAGTAATTTCTTTTTCCACTCCAGGATCCATTTTAGAATCACACTTTGCATTTAGCTATCATTTCTCGTCACAGTTACTTTTAATCTGGAACAGTTTTGAAGAGTTCCTTTGGATTTCATGGCATAGATATTTTTGAAGAGTGTAGAGCTGTGCTCGTAGAATGTCCCTTAATTTGGATTTGTCAGATGTTTCTTCATTATTAGATACAATTACACAGTTTTGGCATGGAAGTGATGTTGGGTCCTTCTTGGTTCATTACATCAAGAGGCATACAACATTTGTTCGTTCCATTTGATTACTTGTTCAAGGTGGTATTTGCAACTGTAAATTTGTTTTTCTCTTTGTGTTTAATACACGATTTGAGACTGAATAACTTGTTCCTCATCAAACTTTCACTGCTGGTTTTAGCATTCATTATTATGATTCTTGCCTGAATCAACTATTACTATGGTAGTTGCAAAATGGTGATTCCCTGATTCTATCATTCCTTCTAGTTTTGCTTGGCATTCTACTGTTACATAAGAGCTTTCTCTTCTTCCCCATTTATTTGTTATATGCAAGGACTTATGGATTATTCTTTTATTCAATGTATTATAAGTTAATATTATCATAAATTACTTAGTTGTTCCATAGATATTTAGGAATTTGTTTTAAAAATTAGTTTTATCATTCAGATGTTATCCTTTGACTTCTTACATATTTTCGAGTGTTGTTACTCAGTGTGTTTTCTGATAGGAAAATAAAATTCTTACTGTTAATAATCCTTATATCTGTATACAGACATCCCCCGATAAGGTGGATTATGAATATAGTGAACTACTTTTATATCAGAATCAAGTTCTTCGGGAAGCAGGTCTTTATAGAGAAGCCTTGGAGCATCTTTGTACCTATGAAAAGCAAATTTGTGATAAACTTGCTGTAGAAGAAACCAAAGGTATTTTTAAAAGATTGTTATTTATTCTAATATTTAATTATGACAAAGAACAAGGCTGAAAATTATCTGGTTTCTGCTGACAATTGCATGTAATTCAGCTTGATCGTAGAAAAACTTTCTTATTTATGTACTTTGATTAATTTGTGATGTGGGAAAATATACATTTAAACAATGTTGTTGATATAGTAGAAAATAAATTACAAACAATAAAGTCATTGAAAGAAATGACTTAATATAACATTCTTTCTTTAAATAAAGTATCTTTGTGTTGAAAATATTACAGGATTTGATCAAAACACAAGAGGCAGTTAGTTTTTTAAGACGGAGGATTAAATTTCTTAGAAACAGTTTGTTAGAAAACTATGTAGTGTGTGCCAGATTTCTTTATTGCAGTAGTGTATGTTGATAAATCAGGCTTTACTATAACACGTTTAGGGTATTCCTGTGTGTCTTTAGAATTAATCTTTGAGGACATAGAAAGGATTTGAATTCTGGAAGGAAAAGAGACCAGAAATTTGGGTTCATATGTGTGAATTGTGATAAGAGAAATAGATCCCTAAATAAATGACTACAATGCTGCCATTTATTAGACGGCTGAGAAAAAGGAGTATTAACAGTTGTAGAAGTTAAGGAAGTGATTTATAGAAAATTGAAGAATAGCAAGTAATTGAAAAGACAAGTCATTTTTAAAAGTTGCCCTCTGAAAATGCTGCTTTGTCCTTGCTAGTCTGGGGAACTGAATTTTTCTATTTTTTTAAAAAATAATATATATGTATATATATGTTTTTTTGTTTTTTGTTTTTTTTTTGAGACAGAGTCTCACTCTGTTACCCAGGCTAGAGTACCGTGGTGTCAGCCTAGCTCACAGCAACCTCAGACTGCTGGGCTCAAGAGATCTTCCTGCCAGCCTCAGCCTCAGCCTCAGTGTCCTGCATAGTTGGGACTATAGGCACACGCCACCACGCCTGGCTAATTTTTTCTATTTTTTTTAGTAGAGATGGGGTCTTGCTCTTGCTCAGGTTAGTTTTGAACTCCTGACCTCAAGCAGTCCTCCCATCTCAGCTTCCTAGAGTGCTAGGATTATAGGTGGGAGCCACAGCACCCAGCCTGAATTTTTCTGGTTTTAAATTCCTTTGGCTCACCTTGAAGTTGAACACTAGAAAAGTATAATACATATCTGTGTGCATAATGAGTATAGCCATTATTTGCCATATGAAAGAATAATGCTACTCACAAGAAAAACTGGTAGTTTAAGGCTTCTGGAGCTCAATTGTGAACTGTACATCCAGGATAACCCTCTTTCATTTGAATTAGTCATCCCTTAGTAGTCTGTTAATTATAAAGTGGGGAGATTTCTGACTTAATGGGAAAGATCACAGGTCGGGAAAAAACTAGTTTGGGTTCTTTGGCTGCTATGTTAGCTATATGACCAGGGGCAAGGCTTGGTTTCTTTATGGAAATACATGACAAATCATTTCATTTGATTCTTTTGATAACTTTATCAGTGAGGAACAATGGCAGATAGGTCAAATTAGGTAAGGACTGAGAATTGACCAGTGGATTTTAGCAATTTGGAAGTCATCGGTGAGGTTAACAAAAGTACTTTCTAAGCATTTGGTAGGAGAGTGGTAATAACTGAAACATCAAGTCAATTTGAATGAAATTGGAAGTGGTAGAATTGAAGATAGGAAAAATACGTAACTCATACAAGGACTTTTACTGTAAAGGAAGCAAATGAGGTGGTGGTAGATGAAATGGGATACAGGCTCAAAAGGTTTTTTTATAACATGTGTTTGTGCTGACTGGGGAATGATCCGATAGTCAGAATATTTGGTATAGTAGGATAAATTGAAGGATTAATCTTAGAGAAGAGCATGATAGTTCATTCACAGTAACAAGAGTTGGATAAGTGAATGTGTAGAGGTAGTGGGTATTTGAGAGTTCTAAATGCTTCCATTTTCTACATGAAATAGCAAACAAGGCCATGAGCTCATTCCACAAAATATCTGTTGAATACCTGCTTTGAGTTAGGTGTTGCGTACTGGGTATATAAAAAGAATAGATGAGAACTGAGGGTAGAATCAATCTTTGAAAATTCTAACAATCTTCAGAATTCAAGGCAGTGTTGGCTGGTGGTGTTAGTTGTGGGGAGATGAGGTGGTAAAGGTCACTTGGGAATTTCCTGGAGTAGAGGAGTGGGCAAAATTAGGCAAAACATTTTATTGTTTTTAACACCTGTTCCTCCCACACAGAAAAGGTGGGAGAAGATTAAGGGAAGTAAATGAGAATGGATATAGTGCAGGGGGTGAGTAAAGTTGCATGCTGTTTTTTGCTTTGTTATTATTTTTGTAAGAAGCAAGGTCTCACTATGTCTGAGGCTGGACTTGAACAACTGGGCTCAACTAGTCCTTCCACTTTCGCCTCCCAAGTAGCTGGGACTGTAGGTGTGTTTCACTATGCCCCACTGCAGGTTATTTTGTGTTTTTAGTGAAGTTGGCTTTTAGTTAGTATAGAGCAGGCTTTGTCGACCTTGGCAGTGTTGACGTTTTAGGCCTGAGTCGTTGAGGTTGAAGATCTCTCTTCTGTGCATTGTAGAATGTTTAGCAGCATTCCTAGCTTCTACTTATTAGATATTAATAATGTCCACCAACCCTGCTGTGACAAACAAAATGTCTTTGAATATTGCCAGATGTCCTCTGGGTGGCAAAAGTGCGCCTGATTTGAGAACCATTGGTACAGATGTTAAGAATATGGGCTTTTCAACTAAAGCACTTGTGTTCAAATCCTAACTCTAACCCTATCTGAAAGACCTTTACTTAGCAAGTTTACTTAAGTTCTCTCTGCTTTAAAATGATGAAAATAGTAACCTATCTATATATAGAGTTCTGAAAATTGAATTAGTTAATGTGTGTGAAGCATGTAAAAGTCACTGGCACATAATAAGTGCTGAGTAAGTATTCATTTTTATTATCAGGTGGTGTAACAGAGAGTGAAGGGTGCAAGGGTGAAATGGTTTGAAAGGAATCCCTTTGATGAAGGGAAGCATGTTAAGGATATGAAAAAGGGATCCTGAGTAGTGTTTGAAGCTTCTGTGGCTTTGGAGTCGATGTATTTCTAGTGAAACCACTGTCTCTTTCTATTCATCTGAATTGCGTCCTTCCGTGAAAAAGTATAGAACAAATAAAGTATCGGAATGATCCAGGCTTTTAAATTGGTAGGGTAAACAAGTAAGCCTAGGTCTTGAGATTTATTTTGATACCTGGGGTTTGCTAATGTCACTCAGGCATGTGATTGGTCATGCAGCCCAGGGAAAGCAAGCAATGCATCTACAAGTTGCTGATGGGCCTGAAGAAAAGGAAATGGTTTTTCTCTGAGATTGAATAGCAGGATTAGTGAGACAAGGAGAAAGAAAAGAAAGTTAAGTGTAAAGTAGGATGCTTATTTGGTTGTTGGGAGAGATAAAAAGTCAAAGATTATTAGCTAGTTTTGAATGTTGGCAGATTATGGGCTGCCAGAGCAGAATTGTTTTGTAATTGATTAAGAGATCATAAGGTTAGGATATTAGATTAGGTTGTTAGTTTGGCTGTTGAAGATATCAGGGATAATTGATGAGTAGATGATGCTTGATGACAGTGTGTTCAATGAATGTGCGAAGGTGGCCTGGAGGAAGAGGATGGCATTTCTAAATAATATAACTTCAAAAAAGAAGGGGGCAGTAAAATAACTTGGTAAACAAGAGAATTGTGAACTCAGGATACCAGATCCATCACTTCCCAACATTGATTTATAATGAGGTTTTAAGAGAAAATTTGAGGGAAAGTTAAAATTAGAAGGTTATTCTCAAATATTTAATTTTTTTATTTTAAACCAGGGGAACTTCTGTTGCAACTGTGTCGTTTGGAAGATGCTGCGGATGTTTATAGAGGATTACAAGAGAGAAATCCTGAAAACTGGGCCTATTACAAAGGCTTAGAAAAAGCACTCAAGCCAGGTAGTATTGTTGAAAACTGACTTTCTAAATTTTAATTGCTGATTTTGTTAATACATATTTTATTAACTCATTGAAAGGTACAACTAGAAAAATACCGGTTAAGAATTGGTTCAAACTCTGAATACAGAAGTACATTTGCAAACTTTTGTTTAATATGGCAAATTGAGCATATTTTTAAACCTCTCTTCAACTACAAATTCATAGAAATGGTTGAGAAAAGAATTTTAGAAACAACTTTTGAAAAAATTCACAAATGCATACATAGTTGCATTAAAAACATGAAAGGGAAGTTTCCACTGACAGAAATGGAGCAATCTCCCTAAGGGAAAGAAGCAAACAAAATCTTTGCTAAGCTCTGACTGCAGCAATGACCTGCCAGGGTCACATGAATGTAGCTATGCTGAATGAGCAGCACTGTTCTTTTGTGGGAAGAGGGGTTAAATTTGCATCACTCAAATAAACTTGGGTCCAGAGACTTTCTGTGTGCCCATGCTTTCCCCCACCTCCGCATTACCTTCTCTAAATGGGATCTACTTGTGAGCCATTGATATGTACAAGAGAAACCTCTTGCTGCAGATTAGTTTGTAGCAAAGATTCTTAAGCTGTCATAGAAACACCAGCAAGGAATGGTTAATCATGACTACCTGCAAAAAAAGAGTAGAGATGATAGAAGAATCTAAAAATGAATAGAAGGAATTATAGCCATGAAACATGAATAGTTATGAAAAGTACCAATTAAGAATATGCAAAATGGAAAACCTACTTATCGAAATAAAAATCTTAATAGACTGACTGGAAGAGAGGCCACAGCTGAGGAAAAATAAGTGATGTGGAAGATTAAACTGAGAAAAGCTCTCAATGTTTGCACTGAGAGTAAAAGATAAAATATAAAAGAAATATGGAAAAATTGAAGATAGGGGATATATTCAAAAACTCTAGAATAAACCAGAGGGGAGAAGTTAGAGGGAAGAAACTAAAGAAAATAGAAGCAAAATATGGAAACATGATAACCAAAACTTTTTCAGAACTTAAAGTAAAGGAGTTCTCAGATTTTGAAAGCCTACCTAAAACAGAACAGGTTAAATAAAATTATGTATTTTATATGGTTATTTTGAATAAGAAATATTGGAAAGAAATAGTCTGGCTGGGTTCAGTGGCTCATGCCTGTAATGCTAATAATTTGGGAGTCTGAGCTAAGAGGATCCCTTGAGGCCAGCAGTTTGAGATCAGCCTGGGCAACATAGGGAGAACCCATCTCTACAAAAAATGTTAAAAAATTAGCTGGGTGTGGTGGCACAGCCCTGTAGTTCTAGCTACTCCAGTGAGTTAGGCAGCAGAGTCACTTGAGCTCAGGGTCACTTGAGTTCAAGGCTGCAGTGAGCTATGGTCCATTAGTGTACTCCAGCCTAGTTAACAGTGAGACTGTCTGTAGAAAAACAAACAAACAAAAAAAAGAGATTCTAAAATGATTGTTTGTTTATTAGGGTGGTAGGATTATAAGTAATTTTCTTCTCATCTTCAAATTTTCTTTTTAATATTGTAAAATTTGAAAAATTTGTAATTTGCCAGAAAAATATACAGTTTATAATTACATATAAAATTTTTTCCTTTGCAGCTAATATGTTAGAAAGGCTAAAAATTTATGAGGAAGCCTGGACTAAATATCCCAGGGGACTGGTGCCAAGAAGGCTGCCATTAAACTTTTTATCTGGTAAGTGAGAATAATTGCAAAGGAATGAAAATGGTGCTATGATTTAAAGTTTTTTTTAACGGGCTGGGCGTGAACTCATTCATGCCTATAATCCCAGCACTTTGGGAGGTTGAGTTGGGAGGATCACTTGAGTCCAGGAGTTTGAGACCAGCCTGGGCACCTTAGGGAGAAACTGTCTCTACCCGCCCCCCCAAAAAAAACTTGTGAATAAAGTTTTCTTATCTTGGTTTTAAGTATGAGTATGCATATTAAGATTAAATGTATTGTTAGAGTTGTCTAACAAGTCAAGTAAATGTAAATTACCAAATGTAAGTTAGTAAGTGTAAATTAGTAAATCTAGTTAGTAAACGTAAGCCAACAGGATTTTTCTCTTTCAAGGTGAGAAGTTTAAAGAATGTTTGGATAAGTTTCTAAGGATGAATTTCAGCAAGGGTTGCCCACCAGTCTTCAATACTTTGAGGTCATTATACAAAGATAAAGAAAAGGTAAAGTAAAATATGATGTTTTCTTTTGACTATCATTTGCTCAGAATTTGGAATAAATGGTTGATTCTTGATTATCTGTGCACAATAATACGTGTTTTGTGAATCTGGTTTCAGTCTTTCTAGCTTGCTCTTTAAATGCTTCTAATGCCTCTTTCTTCCTTTTCATCTTCCTTTTCTCTTTAGCCCAGTAACTTAGTGTTTGTTTTCTGTCTTTTGTTTCTGCTATGTACTTTAATAAGTCTAGGTTATGAATAGTTGGTAAAGCAGTGATTTCTCCAACGTTTTTTCTAATCCTTGTTCATGGTCAGAAGTCAAGTTCTGTCAGAAAAGTTTGTTTACTGTTCTAGGAAATCAACTTACTTTTTCGACTGTGTGAACAATATTCAAGATACTTGTTTAGAGGGTATTTTAATCTTAATTTAGATTAATTTGCTTGTAAGTACAGTGTCATCAAGACATGTTGGGTGGATTAAAAAAATAAGTTACGGCTGGGCGCGGTGGCTCATGCCTGTAATCCTAGCACTCTGGGAGGCCAAGGCGGGCGGATCGCTCAAGGTCACGAGTTCAAAACCAGCCTGAGCAAGAGCGAGACCCCATCTCTACTAAATATAGAAAGAAATTAATGGGCCAACTAAAAATATATAGAAAAAATTAGCTGGGCATGGTGGCACATGCCTGTAGTCCCAGCTAATTGGGAGGCTGAGGCAGAAGAATTGCTTGAGCCCAGGAGTTTGAGGTTGCTGGGAGTTAGGCTGATGCCACGGCACACTAGCCCAGGCAAAAGAATGAAACTCTGTCTCAAAAAAAAAACATCAGTTACCTTGAAGAATCACATGGAGCAAATTAAACATACTGAGCACTTTAACCTGAAGCACATAATATACATTTACTTACTGGTCTTTTGTTGAGAGGCCCAAGATATGGGCTTTCATTGCTTTTTCACTTTTTTTCCTTGCATAAATCACACCCATACAATATCTGTTATTTCCAGTTTGGGAAAAGTGAGAATTTGATGATTGTGAAGCGTCTTAAATATGGAATCCTGTATTTTTATGATTTTCTTCTATTTGTGGTTTTCTAATTTACACCTAAAGTGGTTTAAAATATCTACTTTATCTTTTGAGTTTTTCCATGGTAGTCAATGTATAGAAACAGTTCTTTTTGTTCACATTTCTTAAATTTGCGTAATATTGAATTAAATTCTGCCATTATGATTATAAATGAAACTGATTCAAACAGGTTTGGGAAAACAAAACTGGGTCTTAGTAGACATGTAGCTTAACTTGTGGGAGGAGAACACAGGTGCACCAGAATAACCTAGCTGCAACCATTTGCTTTAACTGTTGAGCCAGTTAAGTTGAGGTCATTTAAGAGAACATCTGTAGTAATAGAAATTTATTAAAGATGGATTAAGCAAAGAAGGGGATTCATAAAAAGTATTCACAGATCTTTCAGGAAGCCAGAAACTAGTAGTATAGTCAAGACTTAGGAGAAACCAGAATGTGGACAGCCACTCATTCTTCTGTACTTCAAACCCACCCACTGTTCTGTGTTTTAGTTTTACTAATGTTTTCCCTGAGTTGTGAAACTGAGAGTGGAATAGTATCATTTACTTATGATTTTCTCTTTTTATATAGCATTTAATTCTTGAGTCTTAAAGAGCAAATGTTAACTGCGGGTGCTAAATATATGTTTGAGATAAAAATGAATCAAGGTGTAAGTTTCCTCTCTTTCCTGATTTCTGGTTTAGCTGATGCTGCATTTTCTAGCAGGGAAAAGGAATATACCAGTAAGTTTTAGAAAATTATGTCTTAATGCACACCTGCACAAATATATGATTCATGTAAAAATTTTTATCTACAGGTTAAGGATTTATAAAGGGGTATATATATGTTGGTTTATTTAGTCCTTTAATAGAAAATAACACATTTTACACAAAAATAGTAACTATACTTTTTCTATTGAAGTATACTTGTGTGTTTGTACTCTAGGTGGCAATCATAGAAGAATTAGTAGTAGGTTATGAAACCTCTCTAAAAAGCTGCCGGTTATTTAACCCCAATGGTAAGTGCTCAAGTTTTATGTTTTAAAAACACCTTGAAAATTGTAATACATTATGAAGTTCTTAACTATTATTAAGTTCTTCACTATTAATTAGTTAAGCAGTAAGCATAGTGCATTTAAATTTTTTTCCACTAATTTGTGCATTCTGTGATACTTTGGTTATAAGAGAATTACATTAGTTTATTGGAAAAAATTTTATGTAAAATTTAAAACATTTAGAAAACCAGATGTAATAATTTAATGATCCTCCGTTTACCCAGCACTTTCGCTTCAATCATTTTTAATTCATGATCAAACTTATTTTTATCTATATCTTCACCTACTTTTTTCTACTCCCGTATTATTCTGAAGCAAATTGTAAACATCACATTATTTTCATCCGTGAATATTTCTAAAGATAAAGACTTAACCTAAAACATAACCATAATACCATTATAATACCTGAAAATTAATGCTTAATATCAAATATCCAGTCCATGTTCTTATTTGCAGTTATATTATAAATGACATATATTTTTTTCCTTTCCCTTTCTAAAGTTTGTTTGACTGAAGATCCAGATAAGATTTATACTGAGTTGGGTTGGTGTCCCCTAAGTCTCTTTTAAAAATCTATACATTTCTCATCCATCTCTCTTCCTACAGTCTATTTGTTGAAGAAAGTATTTTTTGTTTTTAGTTTTCCCAGTCTATATTTTATTGAATGTACTCCATGTTTTGCTTAACACATTATTCCTTTGTCCTCAAAATTTCCTATAAATTATCATTTGATTTAGAGGTGTGCTGTCTAGTATGATAGCCATTAGCCACAGTGGCTAATTAAAATTTTTTTAAATAAAATAAAATATAAATTTCATCCCTCAGTTGCAGTAGCCACATTGCAAGTGTTGCGCAGTAGCCATATAGATAAATAATGCCTACTATATTGGACAGGGCAGATACAGAACATTTCTGTCATTGTGGAATCTTCTAATGCATAGGTCTGGCTAGAGGATTGATGAGACTTACTTTTCTTGGTGGTTTTACCTTTTTTTTTTTTTTTTTTTAAGCATAAGAGCAGTGAGCAAGAGTATTTTACAGGTTGTGGTGTGTTCTTCTATCAGTAGGCATATAGTGTTTTATACATTAACAACTGTTAGGAATTACCAGCCAGTGATATTCTATCATTCTTTATTATCTTAAAAGAGAAATTCCCCTTAATCTATTATCTGCTTACCTAATATCTCCATGTGTATAGGAAAAGCATAAATGTGGTTTTTTTCCTCCTACTTTGTATTTTTTTTTAAGTTCTTTACCAGTTTTCAAAATAATGAATTGGTTCAGTAACATAAGATAACAAATACATTTTTAGAAAGTGTTATTATGAATTCATGGGTTTAAGCATATTTGATGTTGTAAATCTCATGTGGTTCCATTCTTTACATAACCATGGTAGCAGTTGATAGCTTCCTTGCTGTTTGATAAGACAAGATATTTGAGTTTATCTTGTACGCTGCCACTGCAGATCTATAATCAGTTCTTTCTCCAAGGAGCTCTGGTTCCTGTCATGGGAAATCCCCGTTTGGGACCTGGGGTGCTCATTGTTATTGGGTTGGTCATTGTTTGTAGGTCTCAAATTAATTTTAATAGTACTTTAAAAAAGGCATTACCATGGTTTCATTGGTTAATCATCATGATGTTCCTTTGATTATCAGCATTTTCCTACATATTTTACAAATGTGGAAGAGGTTCAGTGACATGCCCAAGAATATGCAGCACTTTTGTTGCAGATCTATCAGATGAGGAGTTGGTGAGTTCCACTCCTATTGTTTGTCCACTGAGCCATCCTTCTTTTATTAGAGAAAAAAAAGCAATCCGTTGCTTTCTTTGAAAGTAAATAACAGTTCTCAGACTTTAGAAATTTGTATTAAAGAAGAATTTTTTAATGTGTGGGTTGTATATTTAACTTACACATTTTCTTATGAGTGTATTAAAATTAAATCATGAACTAAAATATAGAATAAGAATTTTTTTGAGTATAGTTTTTATTTGGTATAAATTACAGATTTTTGCATGTTCAGCATAGTATTAAATTCAATAGAATTTGGCGATAATATAATCACCAAAATTCAAAATAACCACATCATGAGTATATTTATATACAGTTTAGTGCATTAGCTAAAAACGCAATTGAGCCGTCAGAAATTTTTTTTTTTTAAATCACGCATTAGTGGAAAATTTCTTTTGAGTTTCTGCCCCGCCCCCGCTCATAAATAACAATCCTGATCAGTACGTTTTCATAGTTTTAGTACAGCTTGTCTTCCCCCATCCATCTTGCTCTCCTTTTAGGTAGTTAGTATCTTTGATTTTATTTATCTGCCATATTTGTTATATAAAGTTCTTATTATATGCAAGGCATTGTGCTAGAGTCTACAAGAATACAGAACAGAAAACATGGTCCCTTCCAAAGATCTTATAGACTTGGGGTAGTTTTATGGCTTGATACGTAAATAAACTATCTTTCTTATTCATAAATACAGAGATCATTTTGGGGAAGGGTACTCTTAATATATGTAATGCCTAACATGGTTTCTTTCCTTTCTCTCCCTCCTCCCTTGCTTTTTAAAGATGATGGAAAGGAGGAACCACCAACCACATTACTTTGGGTCCAGTACTATTTGGCACAACATTATGATAAAATTGGCCAGCCATCTATTGCTCTGGAATACATAAATACTGCTATTGAAAGTACACCAACGTTGATAGAACTCTTTCTCGTGAAAGCTAAAATCTATAAGGTAAAAATCTCCCCCCCCCCCTTTTTTTGGTAAGATAATGAGACTTGTCATAAATATTTTCCTATGTTTTATAGATTCTAAATGTAGGGAAAATGACATATTTGATGACTCAGAAAGCATGGAATAACTTACAGTACATTTCTCAGTCTGATTACTTTTAGACTTGAAGTGGTCATGCTAATTTGATGCTTCATCTGTATCTATACATACATACATACACACACATAGTTACTTTTGGTTCATGTGGTTATTCTCTTGGGTTTTAAGAATAAGAGTACAGGTGGTTCAAAGATAATTATATTTGCTGTGCACTGGGTGTTTCTGTGAATATTTGACTATGATAAAACATCAGCATCTGGTAATGTTAATGAAATGGAACTGTGACTATTATGAATTCTACATATTCTTATCTTTTTTGACTTCTCAACTCCTGGGCCATGCTTGAGAATCTCTACCATATGTTCTAGCATCATATTAAATAAAATTGGCTTTTCCCTATGTTATTGCAAATAAAATTTAGTAATCAAAGCTCTTGATGGAGTGATTGTAAACCAGGAATTTATTTAGCAAAAAAATAATGAAATTAAGTAATAGTCAAAAAGCACTTTTGAAAGTCAGATTATGCTCATCAGTTTTGTGCCTTTGCCAAATGGAGTAGTTAGTTGAATTAGAATGAAGATCACTGGGGAATGTCTGCTAATGGTCCTAATCAGTAATGTTTTCATGGTTCCATTTGGGTAGAAATTTGGCCATCCATTTGCCTTTTATGACTTTTAGAATGAATTATGTTGTTTTGACTTAAAGATTTCCGTTATTATTTATTCTTTGATTTAACAATTATTTTTGAGTATTTTTACTATGTGCCACGCACTGTTGTAGGCAATGGGCATATAACAGTAGACTAAGTATTAAAACAACTCTTTACTGTCAGATAGCCTACTTTCTTGATGGCCAGGAAGTTATCAGAACTTACATTATGGAAGAATACATGCTTCTACATTGATTAGCATATTAAGAGTCAAAAAAATAACTTTTCTTTCATTTGCTTTTTAGTTATTTACCAGCAGGTAGCCAATTTACCTGCATGACAAAATTAGCATACTTACTGGTTTATTTTGCTTTTGTACCTTGTAAGCATGCTGGGAATATTAAAGAAGCTGCAAGGTGGATGGATGAGGCCCAGGCCTTGGACACAGCAGACAGATTTATCAACTCCAAATGTGCAAAATATATGCTAAAAGCCAATCTGATTAAAGAAGCTGAAGAAATGTGCTCCAAGTTTACAAGGGTTTGTACAGCTAGTTTTCTTATAAATAAACAGGACATGAGTCCATTCTTGTATACCTTGCTCATTTTTCAAAATTGTTTTTAATATGAAAACAGTCCAGATTTTTTAATGGCCCCAGCTGCTGAACAGATTTTAATTAAATAATTATATCAGAAAAAACTGGAACCAGCATTAGTATAAAGCATTTTCTTTTTTGATGACTGTACAATGGAATTTTAAACTCTGGTTTATATTGGTGTATGTTCAGTTGAAATTTTTAGAGGTTAAGGGAACTAATAATTATTGAGTACCTGCTATGTGCTAGAGTTTTATTTCTCATGTTAATTCCTATCCCCAGTTCTATAGACCTTTTGTGTAATCACTTGAAAAACCACATACTATTTTTAGTGGTTAGATAATTTCAGTTGTTCTCACATATTAACTATTCCCTTTTACTCTAAGAATGGTTAAAAAATTAAATTATTTTGGAAGAATTCAAATCAGTTGAACATCTTGTTCTCCTTAAATCTTGTGGTTATGTATTTGGTAAGAAATGGCGTTGAATATATATGATTTTCATATAGGAAGGAACTTCAGCAGTAGAGAATTTGAATGAAATGCAGTGCATGTGGTTCCAGACAGAATGTGCCCAGGCTTATAAAGCAATGAATAAATTTGGTGAAGCACTTAAGAAATGTCATGAGATTGAGAGAGTAAGTACCTCATACATACGAGTTTCTCATTTTATTCTGTTATACGTTGAAAATTTTTGACAAATTGTATACAGGTTTTTTCTCTTCTGCCTCGTTATAATTCACAGATGATTTCAAAAATCAGTATTCACTTTTTTCAATTTTTATGATGGAAATATTATAGACTATATTTTCAACCAAACTTCTCTATTGTTTATTCTTCCTGTAAAAATTCTTCTTAAAAACTTTTGGAATTTTGTGTCTTGGTTATGTTTTTATTGATATTTTTTTTAACCTTTTTTTGTTTTTTTCAAATTGTTGCTGCTTCTTTAGTAGTACCTACAAAGCTTATTAAGTAATCCTAGAAGCCTATTTATTATGGGGTTGATTAGTGATGCTGTATACCCTTGATAATACATAAGCTTTGACACCTTGTCATGTTCCTGTAGCATATAATTCCTCGTTTTCTGATAAAGTTTTTTTTTTTTTTTAACTTTGCTTTTGATTCCTTTCTATGACCAATAGTTGGCTTCCTTTTTTGTGTGTTTTTCACAGATGAACATAGTTTATATAATTAATTTCACATTTATATTATAGTCAAGTGTAGAACATCAGAGTTTAGTTGAAATTTGTAAGTTCTTGGTTGCTTGACTTATTTGCTATTGATTCTTTCTCCAATATCAGCATCACATTGCATTAGATTCAGATTTGTATCTCAAAAATTACAAATACTACATATTATAATCGTTTGTAAATTATTCTAAATATAAAAACTCAGTGTTCAACATGTGAATCTACTGTATTATACCATCATGTATACCAATAAATTATGTTTGATATTGTCATCATAGCTTCATTTAAGTATGATTAAGGAAGAAAAATATATATATCTCTATTAAAGTTTCCCTTATGTTCAGCAAATAATTTAGTGCTAGCTGTATGCCATATCCTGTGCTAGGTGATGCCCAACTGTATTTACTTATTTGAAATGGAAAGTATTTGTAGACATTGCTGTACTTCAGTGTAATAATAAAAAGATAATTTTGTTAGCATTTTATAGAAATCACTGATGACCAGTTTGACTTTCATACATACTGTATGAGGAAGATTACCCTTAGATCTTATGTGGACTTATTAAAACTAGAAGATGTACTTCGACAACATCCATTTTACTTCAAGGCAGCAAGAATTGCTATAGAGATCTATTTGAAACTTCATGATAACCCCCTTACAGATGAGAATAAAGAACATGAAGCCGATACAGGTATAATATTCAAAGATTTCTCATTATTTGCTCTGGTTTGTATCTCTGTATTTATGTTTTTGAATAATATACATTTTTCTTGAGCTTCTTATTGAGCACCTTGTGGGAAGATGTTATACAAGGTTAGAAAATGATGGTTATTTTGTGAATTTCTCTAAGCAACAAAAGAAAAATTTTATTTATTTTTATACTTTCAAAATAAGTTAAACAAGCATTTGATTTGTAATTGCTCATTAGCATTTAAGAAGTTTGCATTTTATTAGTTTTACATTTAATATTTGGTTTATCCAATGTTATAAATTGCTAACTACAGTACTATAAATTGCTAACTATTAGTGTGGGACTCTACATTAGCATTGGCTATTATATAACTAGCTATTCCTTTTTTAAATAGTAATTTATAAGTAAGCTACTAAAAGATGAATATTGCTTAGACATTAAAAGCCAGTTTGGAATTAAGCTAGGAAAATTGCCTGGTGACTTATATTTGACCCATTTTTAATGTACCATTTTTGTAGCAGAGTGTCAGGATGATTAGGGAAAAGTCTTCACTAGACAGTTATTTGGGAAAGAATTTCAGAATAAAACTGATCTTGTATGTAAAAGGATATAAATTAATTGTATGTCCACATATTTTGTGACTCAGTCTTGGCAAAAATGTTGTAAGAGTTGGGGCATAAAAAGTGTTGGATTTTTTTTTCTTTAGTGCTTAGTTTATTCCTCTTTTGAGGATATTACTGGTTACTTTCTATGTCCTTCCACCTGCTAAAGAACTTTTGAATTATTTTGTTAATATGTTGTTAATTTTTATTTCCTGTTGCCTAAGGACAGTTTAGAACTTTCTAAGGCCAAATAGTGAAACGCTTATATAGATTTCACTTGAATCTATTCCTGCCTATTGGTGCTGCTTCAACTTGGAAGAAAATACCAAAATGAAGAATCTGCTGGACAATTTGTAGTTAAAATGGAGAGCTATGACCCTCTGGGTTCTATTGTTTACCTTTTCTTTTTCTCTTCTGGTTACATCCTCTTTTTCACTTTATACAAATAATACACAATTAAGTCTGAGTACACAATGTTGAGACAGTATAGAAATATACCTCGCAAATATGAAAATCTTCTTTCACTTTTCTACCACCCATTCCCCTTTCCACAAGTTATCTCTGTGAAAGGATCAATTCCCTTTATGCACAAGTACAGTTTTCAAAGTTTTATGTGTATGTGTACTATGCATGTGTTTCAGGGTGGTTCTTGGCAAGTTTTGTTTTTTTTTTAAGTCCATAAATAGGATTATAGCCTACTTGGTGTTCTGCAGCCTATGCTTCTTATCCCCCAATTAATAATGCTGCTCTGTGTTTGGATACTTATCCAAATGACATTTTAATGGCTATGTACGAATCTATGTGAATTTTTTTCACGATTATAGTGCTATAGTAAACATCTTTGTACATCATTATGCACATGTTTATTTAGCATGGATTGTTACAAGTGGAAATTGCCAGGTAATAGGGTATGATTATTTGAAATAGTGTCAAATTACCTTCCGTAAAGGTTTGTTTCATCAGTTTTTTATTACCACCAATATTGTATTGAGATTCTTTTGTTTTACATTATTGTTAACTCTAAAAGTTATTGGTCCTTTACATTTTTGCTATTTTTGATGAAATATCTCATTTATAATTTCTAGGTTTTTAGTGGTATGGAACGTCTGCTTATATTTTCATGTAACCTTGGGTATCTTCTGTGAATTGCTTGTTCATTTCTTTTGCCTGCTTTCTTTTTAAACTTATTAATTTGTAGGGATTCTTTACATGTTCAAGATTTCAATCCTTGTTTTTATATTGTATTGCTTATTATACACTTTCTTACCTTCACTTAGGTTTTACCTTTATTTTTTATTTTATTTTATTTTTTTTGAGACAGAGTCTCACTGTTACCTGGGCTAGAGTGCTGTGGCGTCAGCCTAGCTCAAAGCAACCTCAAACTCCTAGGCCCAAGCGATCCTTCTGCCTCAGCCTCCCAAGTAGCTGGGACTACAGGCATGCGCCACCATGCCTGGCTAATTTTTTCTATATATTTTTAGTTGTCCAGTTAATTTCTTTCTATTTTTAGTAGAGATGGGGTCTCGCTGTTGCTCAGGCTGGTTTCAAACTCCTGACCTTGAGCGATCCGCCCGCCTCAGCCTCCCGGAGTGCTAGGATTACAGGCGTGTGAGCCACTGTGCCCGACCAGGTTTTACCTTTATGATGAGTC
Organism: Lepilemur ruficaudatus; assembly: GCA_963574885.1. Taxonomy (NCBI): domain Eukaryota; kingdom Metazoa; phylum Chordata; class Mammalia; order Primates; family Lepilemuridae; genus Lepilemur; species Lepilemur ruficaudatus. The sequence goes on along the minus strand of CAUYRT010087527.1, from coordinate 24,304 downwards.
TCTTTCATTATATAAAAGTTTTAGGCTCGGTACAGTGGCTCACACCTGTAATGCTAAAACATTCTGGGAGGCCAAGGCAGGAGGATTGCTTGAGTTCAGGAATTCGAGACCAACCTAATTAAAAGTGAGACCCTGTCTCTACTAAAAATAGAAAAAATAGCCAGGTGTTGCGGTGCACACCTATAGTCCCAGCTACTGAGGAGGCTAAGGAAGGAGGATAGCTTGAGCCTAGAAGTTGGAGGTTGCAGTGAGCTATGATGATGCCATTTCACTTTACCTGGGGTAACAGAGTGAGACAGGAAAGAAGGAAAGAAGGACGGGAAGGGAGGGAGGGAAGGAATTGAATGAACCCTCTTCCTTGCTCCCCTCTTTCATTAAAAAAAAGGTTTTAATTTTTAATATTTAGTCTTGTTTTTTATGGCTTCCGGGTCTTGCTTAGAAAGGCTTTTTCTACTTCAGCATTAAAAATACATTTATGAATATCTTTTGTTTTTCTCCTAATACTTTGCTATTTTTAGATTTGGCTATTTAATTATCTGGAGTTAATTTTTATATATGATGTAAGGTGAAGAGTGGCTTTCTACCCTCCCCTGCCAATAGACTGCTAACTCCTCAACAGTACTTGTTGAATAGGTCAGCATATTCTCCACTGATTTAAAATGCTACCTTTAACATGAACTAAATTCTGAAAAAGTAATATGATAGGTTGTGGGTATAGTATCTTGTTTTAACAAATATTAAAACTTATTGTGAAGACATAATTAAAACTATATGGTATTGACATCAGTATACAGATAGGTTTCTTTTTTATGATCAATTTCTCTCTTCTTAATCTAATACTATGTCATCTTTAGAATCTGTATGGTTTTACATGTAGATTTTTGCTTATGCATGAACTGTAAAATTAACTTGTCTTCCAGAAAGTTTCTTCTGGAATTTTTGATTCAAAACAGACTACTGTTTGAGAGGGGGTGTAAGAGATGGGCCTTAAACAATATTGAGTTTTTATATACCAGAATGTATGTGTCTTCTATTTATTTTTTAGTGTAATTATTGTTACATAATTTTGGCAAATTTACTATTAGCATTATTCTTATGTGTCCTTCCTGTTATAGTATTCTAATACAGTACAATATTTTGTATTAGGTCATTAAATATGAACTGTCCAATTTCAAATTAAAAGTTCAGTTTATTATAGCTCAAACAAGAAGTAGTACAATTAATCAAACTATTAGCACAGTTTTGCCATCTTTAAGGTAGCTTGTTATGCCAGCATCAAAGAAGCCTGGAGAGTGAGTGGCGATGAAATTGCAAAAGGTGTTTTCCACAGCTTGTTGAGAATTGAATATTTTTCCTTGCAAGAAGTAGTCCAAAGCCTGGAAGAAGTGGTAGTCAGTTGGTACAAGGTCTAGTGAATACCATGGATGACAGAGTGTTTCCAAGTCCAGCTTTTATAGTTTAAGCAGTGTTTTTTTGGTGAAATGTGGTCTTGAAAAAGGATTGGTCTGTCTCCACTGAGCCAGCTGGGCTGCTTATTCACGAGCATCCTCATTTCGTCAATTGGTGACAGTAGACATCCATTGTCATCGACTGACTGGGTTTCATGAGCTGTAGTAGATAGTACCAGCACTGGAGGCTGGGCATGGTAGCTCATGCCTGTAATCCTAGCACTCTGGGAGGCCAAGGTGGGAGGATTGCTCAAGGTCAGGAGTTCAAGACCAGCCTGAGCAAGAGCGAGACCCTGTCTCTACTGAAAAAAAAAATAGAAAGAAATTAGCCGGACAACTAAAAATCCACATTGAAAAAATTAGCCGGGCATGGTCGCACATGCCTATAGATAGTCCCAGCTACTCGGGAGGCTGAGGCAGGCGAATTGGTTGGACCCAGGAGTTTGAGGTTGCTGTGAGGTAGGCTGACTCCACGGCACTCTAGCCCGGGCAAAAGAGTGAGACTCTGTCTCAAAAAAACGAAAAAAGAGCAGCACTGGAACACCAACCAACTAGACACCATTAGCTTTTTTTTGATGAATATTCAATTTTGGTCTGTGTTTCAGCACTTCATCTTTATCTAACCATTGCGCCGAATGCTTGCGATTGTCAAAAAGCATCCATTTTCATCACACGTAACAATATGATATAGAGATGGTTCACCTTTCTGTTGTGACAGCAAAGAAAGGCAAGCTTTGAGAGGATTTCTCTTCTGGCACTCATTTAATTCATGCAGAACCCATCTATCCAGCTTCTTTCCCTTGCCCGTTTGTTTCAAATGGTTGAATATTGTGGGAATAATGATGTCAGGCCTTGCTGCTTAATTCACACGTAGGTTGAGATGGATTTGCTTCCACTATAGCTTTCAGCTCATCATTATCCACCTTGGTCTCAGGTCACCCACATGGCTCATTTTCATGATTAAAATCACCAGAATAGAACTTCTCAAACCATGGATGTACTGTGCATTCATTAGCTACATCCTTCCCAAATACTTTGTTGATATTTTGAGCTGTCAGCATTGCATTGGTTCCATAACAGAACTTATATTCGAAAATAACACGAAGTTTAGGCTTATCCATTGTTTCACGAAAATTGCTTTAAAAAAATTTTGAAAGGTAATCACAAGCCAACACATGTTTTTGAAAGAATGAGGATGTACCTATAAAAAAAATAAAAGAAGAAGGTTCAAAGTGAATGAAATGTCCAAGATATCAGCTGTCAAACTTAGTACTTAATAACCTAATATGTCAAGTTGGTATTCTTACTGATTTCTGATATTAGTCAATTATCTCTAATAATTGTCATTTTCAGTTGAATTTTGAAAATTTTCTATGTCCAGTGGTCCCCAACCTTTTTGGCACTAGGGACTGGTTTCATGGAAGACAGTTGTCGATGGACCGAGGGTGGGGTGTGGGGTATTGTGAGGCAGGGGGAGGTGGTGCGGAGCTCAAGCGGTGATACCTGGCCCATTTCCTAGCAGGCCATGGACTGGTACCTCGGCCATGGCCCAGGGGTTGGGGACCGCAGATGTAGACCATTGTGTTAATCTATAAATGGTAGTAATTTCGTTTCTTTCAGTATTTATACTCCCCTCCCCCAATGTCTTATTGCATGGTTAGGGTTGCTAAAACAGTGCTGTTTAATAGGAACAATAGTGTACTTGCTGCCCTTTTTCTAGAGGCAGTACTTCTAATGTTTCACCATAAAGTTTACTATTTATAGTAAACATTTGGTAGTTACTCCTTATTTGGTTGAAAAGTTATTTTTCTTTTCTTGTATTTTTATCTTTTCAGTAAACTTTAAAGTCTTTATTTGGCCAGATTTATTTTACCCTCTCATGTGGATGTTAGTATGACTGGTCATAGTAGTCTGGGTTCAAATGTTATCTTCTGTGTATAACATGCATATGCAAAAATATTTTTTTTAAAGATGGAATATTATCTTCTAGAGCAGTAGAATTATCTTCTAGTTTCTTTTAAGCTAAAATTCTGAGCCTTTATTAGGCTCATACAAGAAATAACTAATATATGTAAAGTTGAGAATTATAGTACTTCTCTAGGTAATTAGTGCTAAATTAAGTGAAAGAAGATTTGAACTCTTAATTTCTTGGTAATTCTATGGTGAACTGACAGTGAGTCCTTTTAAAGCAGTGGCAAGCAATACAGAATAAGGCCCATAGGTCAAATCCATACTGCAGTCTGTTCTGATAAATAAAATTTTATTGGAACATAAATGAAGTCAGACCCATTGATTTTCATATTATTTGTTGTTCTTTTTTGCTGCAACAGCTGAGGTTAGTTATAACAGAGACCTATGACTTACAAAGCTGAAATTATTTAGCATCTGGCCCATTACAGAAAAGGTTTGCTGGCTTTTGTTTGGTATTTCATAGTGGAAAAATCCTAGAGTTTGGAGTCTAATTTTGTTATTTTTATAGTTGACTCTTTAATTGCCTAGAGTTAAGATTGGTATAGCATAGTAGAAGAAGCCTAGATTTTGGAGTCATAGTGAAGTAGATTTAAATCCTTGCTCTGCCTTTTACTATCACTCTAGGTTGTTGTTTTCCTCTGATACCTGTTTTCTCGTACTTTACACTCCTAATCCATGAAGTTGTTGAGAACATTAAATAATGTATGCACTGTATCTAGTATGTAGCAAGGATGCAAGTGGTAGCAGTTATTTTACCATTATTAAAAGGTGAGCATTTATGTGGCCACCCATTTATAGTCTTGTGCTTTCACAATGTAACTTTTTTGGTCTTTGTTTGAAATTTTCTTTTTTTAGTAGTAAGGAATTTTTACCAGGAAAAAGATAAACAAGTATGTATTTGGTTTGGGGGATTGTGTGTTATCTATTGCTGCATAATAAATTATCTCAGAATTTAGCAGCTTAAAACAGCCGTCTCTGTGTGTCAGGAATTTAGAAGCATCTAGGTGGCTCTGGCTCAAGGTCTCTTATGAAACCTATGGTTCACATTTTGGCTAAGCCCGCAGTCATCTGAGGGCTTGCTTGACTAGAATGGAAAGATCTGTTTCCTAAATGGCTCACTCAGAAGGCTATTGGCAGGAGGCATTAGTTCTTAGTCTCTCATAGGGTTTCTAGAGTTCCTCAAGACATGGTAGCTAGCTATGAGAGAGAACAAGGAAGAAGCCACAATACATTTTAAATATTCTGTTCTCTTGACGTCACACTTTATTATTCCTTCACATTCTCGTTGGTCATGAGGGAGTCACCAAGTACAACCTACACTTGAGGTGAGGTGAATTGAAGTATTTGTGGATATATTTTTAACTGCTATTGTCTGCATTCTGGTTACAAATTGTTTACATTATTCTCATGTACAAATATAGTTATCCTTCCCAAGGCCTTCAGAAGTCTTACCCATTAATTACCATGTTAGCTTAAAGTCTAGAATATTATCATATAAATCAGATATAGGTGCTGATGTAGCTTGTTCAATGTATCTTTTTTCCCCTTATGTGTAGTTTTTTAAGTGTAGTTATTTTAATACGAAATCCTGTGAACTAAAGACACAGGTTATAAACTCATTACACACCAAATATAAAATGATGGAAGAGGCATGGAAAAACCACTGTAGACATTCTCAGGAGGCACACGGGAGTTACTGGTTCATACAGGTTAACAGTTATTTGATTAGCACTCAAGACATAGGAATAATTTTTTGTGGCTACTGGCCCTGCCCTCTGGGTTCCACCTTGTGAATCGTCCATCCTTTCTCTTGAAAGTTAGCATTTGTTTGCTACTGAGTAGTTTTTTGGTCAGCTTGCTGCCAGTAAAATTTCGAGCGGGGGGTGGGGGGGTGGCAATTTCTAAAGGGCTCTTTTCATTGTGCATTGTCTCTGTTTCTTTTAGTACAAATTTGCTGTGTTTCTGCCCATATAATCCTCTTTAAGACACTGTAGATCTTTTGTAAATCTTACTGGAATCCGCATAATACCTTGAGCTTCTGTGAAGGGGAGAACACCTTTAACTTTCTTAGAAGCTTTATTGTTCAAGAGGATCTCTGTGAGTCATACCCGAGTTTTCAAAATCAAATTCCTGCTCCTTGCTGAAGTTTCTTTCTCCGCTTGCATTTTACTCTAAGCAGCAAGAGGAATCAGGTGCTACCTTCAACACTTTGCCTGAAAATCACCTTAGTTAGATCACTCAGTTAATTTCATGCATTTTGTAACATTGTTGCTAAACTTTCTGCCAGTATATGATATCCTTCACTTCACTTTAAGCCCTCACCTGCAGCTTTCTCAAAGTCCGTCCACCTTTTGCCACTCCCTGGTTCTAGAGTTAACTTCCACATTTTAAGTTTTTGTAACAGCAGTATCCCACTTTCAGGTCCCAACATCTTTGTTGGTTATTTACTGATGCAAAAGAAATGACTCAAAGACTTAACAGCTTTAAATAAAAAAACATTTATTATCTGACATTTACTGTGGGCCAGGAATTTGAAGTCAAGATGTCAGCCCAAGCATCTTAAGGGTTGACTTGATTTAGAGGATCGGCCCCCAAGATGGCTTACTCTCATTTCTGGAGGCCTCAGTTCTTGTCCATGTGGTTCTTTCCATAAGATTGGGTGGTTTTCCTCACAACATGGCAGCTAGCTTCCTCTGAGTGATCCAAGAGAAGGCAAGGAAGAACCCATAGTGCTTTTAAGTCCTATCTAATATAAATGTTACATACTTTCATTTCTAGTATATTCTATTCATTGCTGCTGAGTCACTAAGTATAGCCCATATTTAAGGGAATGGGAAATAGGCTTTGCCTTTTAAAGGGAAGAATTCGTAGACACTTTTTGAAAACATCACGGTGGTTTATTTTGGAATGACTTTTTTCATTTTTCAATATTAACAAATGTCCAAATGCTGACTGAGCATGTAGCTTCCAAATTTGTTGCTTAAAACCTAAGCAATATACATTTTTCACTTTATTATAGCATATGTATCGGTGATTTTCTTTTGCGATATCCCACAGTTTATACCTCTAGGGATATTGTTAATTTTTAGCATCAAATTTTTAATTTACCATAGAGTCATTCATTTATTTTTGTCAACAAATATTTGAGTGTTTTCTGTATATTTTGGCATGCTGTTGGTCCTGAGAATACAAAGATTACAAGTTAATACAAGGTCTCTTTTAACAAGGAGCTCACAGTCTAAAAGAGAGAGAAGTGTACAAAGTATTGTGATAAGCAAAATTTGTTAGGCATAGTGGTAGCACAGAGAAGTGAATGAATAATTGTTTGGCCTGGGTAGAGAAGGCATAACTAAGAGAAAGCATAGTCCAAAGCCATGGAAATATCCATCAGCTTGTTATATTCATAGAATTGCGAGTAGCTTAGTATTGCTAGAGTAACTCCTGTGTTTTGCCATCCTTAAATGTTTACATGCATACCCTACCTGGTTTCAAAAAATTTTTGAGGTGGTTACATTGTTTGTTGTCTAATGTGAAACCATTCAAAGGCTAGGTACATATAGGTACCTTTACAGGCATACCATGCAATATTTTTTATAGGAGTTTGGGAATATTAAATAGTAGTAGGTGATAATTAGTAATCTGATTAACATGCTTATAATTTCATTAATTAACATTAACTGCCTACAGCAAACATGTCTGATAAAGAGCTAAAGAAGCTACGTAATAAACAAAGAAGAGCGCAAAAGAAAGCCCAGTTAGAAGAGGAGAAAAAAAATGCAGAAAAAGAAAAACAGCAGAGAAATCAGAAAAAGAAGAAGGATGATGATGATGAGGAAATTGGAGGTCCAAAAGAAGAACTTATCCCTGAGAAACTGGCCAAGGTAATTAATAGTGTATAGCACAATTAAGTGAAATTTCATGAGCAGCCATAGTCATTCTTATACTGTCTTATTTGACCCATGTGATTATAGATTTTAGAGCCAAAAATTTTAATTTTTAGTCTTTTTAAAATATTTTGTTTCTGATTGTATTTCATGTTTAAAACTTGCAGTAATGATCCTTTTTGAGAGTCATCCACTGTGGTACAGTGGAAAAAATTTTGACTTTTGAGTCATTTTCTGATCTGGGTCCAGACACTAGCTCTTATATTTTCACCGTGTACCTGCCCTTGGACACTTTGTCTAACCTCTCTGATGGTTTTTTCGTCTATAAAATGGGACTAAGAAAATCTTTACTAGGACTAGAGAAAATATATGTGTAAAAACATCTAGTGTCTGTTACAAGTGGTAACATGCAAACTTTTATATCTTGGCTAAATTGAGTTTGTTATAAACTGAAAACTATATGTGTATCTCTCACTATGTTGTCAGTTTACATTATTTCTTACTGGCCTTTCCTATTTAAACCTAATACCTTAAAAATCCTTAAATATTTTTCCAAGTCAAAGTCTGACCTGCTGTTTTTAACCAATAAACTGAAACCACATGAACCATTTTGGTTAATAATATTCCTTTCTTATGACCCTTAAAATCTTCCTACTCAGTATGAATATAATTGCATGGACCAAAGGTTGCATACGTCTGTAGTCCCAGCTACATGGGAGGCTGAGGTGGGAGGAGTACCTGAACTTAGAAGTTCAGCCTGGGCAACATTAGCGAGACCACCATCTCTATATAAAATAATAATTACATAGTTTATTACATAAAAGCAATATAGTAAGCACATTGCCCTTGATTTCAGTTTTAGCCTTATTAGTATATAACAATTCAAAATCATTTCCTTGACTGTTTTATAACTAAGGGAAATTATAATACCAAACAAATAGAGTTGGAGAATATGTTTAGAATTATACCAGAGCAGGTGGTTAGTAACATTTCATAGCCATAGTAATATTGCTGTAAGAAATGTAGAAACATTTAGTTTGGATTTCACAATGGACTGTTGACATATGTTCACAAATAATTGTGTATCTGCTAGGAACAAACATAGCATTCTTTTATTGTTGAGTTTATTGGAAGATTACAAAGGGAAGTGAAACAGCACAGAAAATTGACCTTTTAGGCTTCTTGGAGAATTGTGAAGTCATTCAGGGCATAACATCAACTTAGCCCTTCCATCTTTATGCCTCAACTTCATTTGTTACTGCTAATTTTACCACCATCACTAACTGCCTTCCACCATTGCTTTTTCTACTTGCTCTTCCCTTTATTCCATGACTTTTCCATGGTGACTTTTTTCTTTGTAACTCTTCATGTCTTCATATAGTTTTTAATGGGAGTATCTATTTGGATTGTTTAGTCACTGTTTAATAAAGAATATACCTACAGAGCAGAATTCTTGTATCAAGCCCCCTTGTAGACTGTTAGGTTTTCCTTGTGTCCGGTGTCAGTGGTTGCCTTTGGACCAGATGTTAAGCTGTGCTCTAATTATTTATTGCTAGGTTTGTAGAGTCTCAGAACAAGATAATGTCTATAGAAAGTGCTTCTGACTGCTTTGTTTGGAAGGAACTTAGTTGAAGGCACCCCCTTTCATGGACTGTTCCTTAGTGTACATACTATTCTTTCCTGTTAGGCATATAAGAAGACACTTCTCTTCCTTAGCTAACTTTCTCCAAGATGCCCCTGTCTAATCTATGCTTACTCATATTCCCCAATGCTTATTCATATCCCCCAAATTACACCAAGCCATCATAACTAGGAATGGCATTGGCTATTTTAAATGCTACCCATCAAGTCTGGGCCTGTATAGTGGTCTGTTTGGGGTATTTTCCTGAATTTTATCATTCTTTCATGACAAATTTATTGTCACTAGTTCAAGATAATATACAGTCATTTGTCACTTAACAACAGGGATACATTCTGAGAAATGCGTCTTAGATGAGTTAATCTAAGCAATGTGTCCTTAGGTGATTTCATCATTGTGTGGACATCATAGAGTGAGTGTACTTACACAAACCTAAATGGTGTAGCCTACTATGCTTCTAGGCTATATAGTATAGCTTATTGCTCCTAGGCTATGAACCTGTACAGCGTGTTACTATGTGTACTGAGTACTATAGGCAATTGTAACACAATGTTAAGGATTTGTGTATCTAAACATGAAAAGGTACAGTAAAAATATGGTATTTAATCTTAGAAGACCACCATTGTATATGTAGTCCATTGTTGAGCAAACTGTCATTATGTAGCACATGACTATATATGAAATAAAATCAAAGTATTATCAATTTAGTGGTAATTCCAGTTAAGAAGGAGAAAAGGAAACTGGGAAGGAGTTCAATTAGTAAATTTAATATTCAGGTAACTGATTATAAATCTGAGGTCTTGGCTGACGCTGTATCACTTGTTTCTCAATAGTTGGTATTTGTAAATTCCCTCACCTACTACTCATCCTGTGTTATTCCTTGCCTTCAGTCAGCAGCATCTGAACTGAAATTTTTTTTTTCATGTTGTGTATACACACTTTTATTCCAAGAGCTGTAAATCGTTAGTACAATATTCTTCCTGTATTGGGTTTAATCACTTTAAACTTTTTGTTGCTATGGTAGAGAGATATACTCCTATACAACATGTCTTAATATGGAGGTTAGATTTCAAGTCAGTTTGTAAATTTAAAAATGGCATATGATGGCCGGGCGCGGTGGCTCACGCCTGTAATCCTAGCACTCTGGGAGGCCGAGATGGGTGGATCACTCAAGGTCAGGAGTTCAAAAACCAGCCTGAGCAAGAGCGAGACCCCGTCTCTACTAAAAATAGAAAGAAATTAATTGGCCAATTAAAAATACATAGAAAAAAATTAGCCGGGCATGGTGGCACATGCCTGTAGTCCCAGCCACTTGGGAGGCTGAGGCAGAAGGATCGCTTGAGCCCAGGAGTTTGAGGTTGCTGTGGGCTAGGCTGACGCCACGGCACTCACTCTAGCCCGGGCAACAGAGTGAGACTTTGTCTCAAAAAAAAAAAAAAAAAAAATTTAAAAATTAGCCAGGAGTGATGGTGATGGTGCACACCTGTCGTGCTAGCTACTCAGGAGGCTGAGGCAGGAGGATCGGAGGATCACTGGAGCCCAGGAGTTTGAGGTTGCAGTGAGCTATGATCATAGTACTGCACTCCAGCCTGGGCAACAGAGCAAGACCCAGTTTCTAAATAATAATAATAACTACTGGCTACAGTTAAGTGTTTCCAAATATTGCATGAGACATACTTATACTAAAAAAATTCATTGTTTATCTGCAATTCAGATTAAATGTGTGTCCTGAATCTTATCTGGCAAGTCTATATAGGAAGTACTCAGCACAGAGCCTGGCATGTAAGAAATATCAAGTAATGGGAGGGGTTCCTACGGGCAGTGGGGCACTGAGGAGAGCTCAGTGGGTCTGAGGACTGAGCTGCAACGAGCGTGGATGGAGACATCCTACATCACCAGTGTTGCTCTGGACCTGGTGGCAGTTTCTGAAGACCGAGGAGAGACCAGAGCAGGCTGAGGCGGGGAGAAGGGAGACTTTGGCCTTCATCAAAGTTTGGGTCTTTGCTCTGGGTTTACAGCACCCATGTGACCCTGGTGTCCTGTCTGTCCCCTGATCCCCTGGGGTTGCCCCAAGGGACTGAGCCAGGTCCACCCAGTGGCCCCACCAGCCGCCATTAACCCCTTGGAGCCAGTGCTGCTGCCATGCTCATAGCCCCTGGGGGCTGCCTGGCCGGGGAGGACAGCGTGTACCCAGGCCTTGGAGCACACTGAGTGCTCTGACTAGATGTTCCCGGAACATTCCGTCGCAGTCATGCAGTGCAGGAGAGAGCGTGAGAAAACAAAAAACCAAAAGTACCCCGGACTCTCCATGAGGAGGAACAAAAGAGAAGGAGGAAAGAAAAACAGATCCGAAATGGAGGCTTGTACCAAGTCACTCTGGGTTTAAGAGCCAACGTAACAAAGAGGACAAAGGAGCCGTCAGAGCCCAAAGTCTTCCTGCAGTGATGTTGCCAGCACTCGCCCGAGAGCAAGAGCTGTTCAAGTGGGACTCCAGCACCTTCCGGGCCCTCTCTTCTGGACCCAGCAGCTCTTCACAGTGGACACTCTGCAGAGATCTGCCTCCCTGGTAGGTACAGGCTGCCTGGTTGTCTTACCCACCTACTGCCCCAGTTTCTCAGTTAGCGAAGTGGAGATAAAGCCGCGGTACTACTCGCTCATTACGCTCACAGCTTTATCTCAGTTTTGCTTATTAACATGGTAGTTAAGAGCATGGGTTTTGAAGATGGGTCAAAGTTTGAATTCTGGCTTTGCTGCTTACTTTGTGCTTTGGGGCAAGTGCGTCCTCAACCTCTCTAGGCCTCAGTTTCCTTGGCTGTAAAAAGGATCTGCTTACACCTCCTGCCCCATTAGATCGTTGTAAACAACCAGCCAACACAATCTGGTTGGCTGCCCCCTGAATTCCCCGGAGATGCTGTATCTAATGTGCAAGGTGTGGTGTCATCCCTGCCAAACACTCAGTCAATGGTGGCCCTTGTGACTTTCTGAGCACCCCAGGTGCCTAGAAGCTGAGGAGAAACAGATTCAGTTGACAACATTCCATGCCCTCCAGGGTTTTGCAGTTTGGTGGGGCAGACAGACTATTAAGTCATTAGAGAGAAAGATGCAAATACTTTCCGATAATTACACTACAGAGTGTGTGGTTCCAGATGTAAATGCTGTGGCCTTGGACTTGCACGGAGGGAGAAAGGGCAGCAAGTGGGTGCAGGGGGTGATACTGGGGCACTGGGAGACAAGAGCGGGACAACTGGCTGTTGGGGTGACCTTAAAAACGATGCCCCACCAGGGGCTCGAGCCCCACCCAGGCTATAAAGCAAGTCACCTTTGCCTTGTTCTTTAGAGCAGCATATTTTTGGGGAAAAGATCCTAACTCAAGCTGGGTGATTGCAGTAGCCATTCCTCCTCGCCCATCTAGGACATTCCATTTAATCATTCAAATGGCTACAAACCCCCACGGGTCCCCTGCCATTAGATGGGAGAAGACAGAACTGTCTCTGCTCCCAGCCATGCATGTAGCTTTTGTGCGTGGGCTCACCGCAACCCCCTTGCCCCACCCCACTCAGCCTTCTCTCTGAATCATCTGTTTATCACCTAGGATCAGAGTCCTGTGTTACACTCGGTGAGGGGCACAGAGAAATAGCAGACAGGGCCAGGCTGGGAAGCTGCTTCTAGTCTAACCACAGGAGATGAAACTGTTGCTTATCTTGGTTTCCAATAGTTTAGCAAGCAGGTCCTGGGTGTGGTTAAATCCTTTCTTGGGGGCACTCAAGGGGACAGTCTCACACCTTCCAGATGTTTCTATGATGATTGGAACAGCCTAGTATAGACCCCAACGGTGTTTTTTTCATGTGTGTAATTTCTGGTGAGTCTCCTAACAACCTGGTGAGAAAAGCAGGGATTCCCATCCGGCAGACAGGAAACTGAGTCCCAGAGAAGGAAAGTGATCTGCCTTGGGTCACGCAATTGGAACTTGAACTTTCACTGCCCAGCTGTAAATCTGCAACACTCTCTACATAATCATCATTAAGCCTGCTATGCAGCTCCTTGAAGGCAGGGCCTGTTTCTGTACAACTCCGTCTCTCTTGCATTACTTACATTTTTATTCAGTGGTGTGCTGGTAAATGTTTAACAACCAGTTCTCTGAGGATGTGCATCTCTGATTTGTAGAGTTTGCCAGTGTCTGTAGTGTAAATACTGCCACCGTGATTGACTTCAAGCTACGAATGTTATATCAGCCACTCAAGAAATTCCTGAAAATTTAAAAATTGGCTCTTAGAAGCCAGGACTAGCTGGCTCCAGCACGCCCGTTTGCAGAGTGCCTTACATATGATGGAACGCAAAGATATTTGGTGAATTCGGTGGTTACGATGCACTTCCATCCATCCAGATTCAAATACTCTGGGAGTAGAAGAAGCCTGACTCCACTTTACCGTGAAGGGTGGATGGGGTCTATGGGCTTGGGAGCTCCTGGACCTGCAGCTCCCCAGAGGGCAAGTGATGTCACTGGTTGGTGGCCTATGGCACTGACAGAGAAGAAGGGAAAAGCAGACTTACAGAGGAAGGAATGAAAGAATATGGGTGAGAAGAAGAGAAAAGGCAGGAGAGAGAAAACGTGAGGATGGAAGGGAGAGAGAGAAGGAAGGAAGGAAAAATGGGGAAAAAGAGGGAAAAAGAGGCTCATAAGATGGGTACTGGTGGAGGGGGCCTCTCCATTCTACTGCTTAGTGCCTAGCAGGTGCTCAGTTAATACTGGTGGCCAAGGATCTAGTCACGCTCTGAGCCTCCTATCCTTGCTCCTGATCTTATCCCCCAATGAGATTCTCAGATCTTTGAAAGCAGAGACCATAGCATTCACTTCTGCACCCACAATAGAAATGCCTCTAGTCTAAGGGTTTACAGATATGACTGACAATTCTAATTCCCATTCTGCAAGGTGGAAAACAGGTTCAGCAAGCTCGAGTAAATTGTCCAAATGTGCACAGCTATTACGTGATAGGGCTAGGATTCAGATTGTCTCTTTGCTCTCCCATGCTCTTTATGAAAGGGGCAGAAATCTTTCTGATAAACGACCAGTGAGTTTGTCTTCTCACCCAAAGGGAGAGCTCCATTTCCCTTCTTTTCTATAGTAGCCATTTTGCATTTGTCATGGGGGCACACACAGGAACACAAGTACATAGACATAAGCGTGTGGTATGTATTCTCCAAATCTTAGCCTGTGTGCACTAAATATTAACCTGCAGTGATCACGAAATGATGAGACTTCGTAAGTACCCACCTCAGTCCTGTGGAGCACATAGCAGGCATGGGCCCCGGGAGATAGCAGAGGCACTTTTGGATTTTGCCATTGGGAGGACTATTACATACTGCTAGTCGTTAACAGCCCTGTGAGGGGGATACTGCCAGCCCCTTCTCACCAGTGAGAAAGCGGAGGAGGCTTGGAGAGGTTAAGTAATCTGCTGTATTAGCAGATCCCGGGACAAGGGCTTGGGAGCAGGTAGTTTGTTTGGGGGGGTGATCCCAGGAAGTGGGGGCGTGGGGAGGGGAGAGAAGTCGCAGGCATTGTTAGGGACAACTGGGACTGATTCCTACTGGGGACCTGCTGAGGAGTCACGTGCCCAGTATCATCTCATCCCCGCAAGGGGATGAGGAAGCTGAGACATTCACCCACCGACTGTTCCTCTCTGCGGGATGCCTTCTCTGGAGGGGTCAATCTGGGGCACTCTGGCTGCCCAGCTCAAGGGCTGAGCAAGCCCCCTTGGCACCAGAGAGAGACCCCGGGCACGTGCGGGTGGAGACTGTTGCAGGCACGGGGAACTTTGGGTGAGCTTGAAGGCGAGCCAGGGCAACGTGGGGTACGCTTCCCCAAGCTCATGTCAGAGTAGAAGGAGCGGCACTGGGATTCAGATGCAGGTCTGGTGGTTTCAGGCCAAATCTCATCTTCCTACTGTGACACCAAACGCTTAGGCCCAGTTAAGGAGGTGCCCTCCGCAAACCTTGGAGGGGGATTGGATGGGCAGTGCGGAGGGGGTGGGGGGTCAAGGGTGAGTCCCACGTTTCAGGCTGAGTGGACTTGGTGGATGGGGTTCAACCGTGGCCCGAGAAAGAGACTGCAGGCCCAGGGGCTACCGCGACCCTACGTTTGCAGGTATAATTTAGCCGCTCAGGCCACCTCCATTCTGGCCACATTCGTTTCCTTTTAAAAATCCAATCTCTTTATTTTACAGCCCAAATCCATGGGCAAGAACAATACGACCAACACCAGGAGCAAGTCCGCAAAAGCCCCACGGGAGGGAAATGAGCTAAGAATACAGGCTTTCCCAGGGCCACCCAAGCCTCTTTTGAAGTGTGCAGAAAAACAAAATACCTAAAACAAAACAAAATAAAATACACACGCACACACAAAACCAACAAAAGTCAGGGGTTCTGTTTCTCAGGGCTCCTTAGCCAATGACGTCGCCGGGGCCCGTTTTAAATGGCACTGTTTGTTTAAGAGCCGGGCAGGTGCTGTCCTCTCTCATTCACGCGGTGGACAAAGCGGAGTCCTGGCCTCGGCCATCGGGACAGCCATTAGCAGCGCGGAGGAAGGAAGGCTGCGCCAACCTTTCCGCGCTGAAAAGGTTTTGTTTGGTTTCTTTCTTTTTTCTTTAAAGTAATTTCTTCTTGGCAAAGCCACCGGATTGAAATCTGACTAGACTATGTATCCTAATTAGAAAGGGGAAAATCGAAACCTGAGGGAAAGCAATGAATAGATGTGGCCGATCCTTTGACCTCCGTGCCCCTTCCCAGCTGACCCCTCTGGCACCGTCCAGCTCCGTCCTCACCTGTCACTGCAGGTTGGCACCTTGAGCTCTGGGCCTGGGGAAGCCCAATCAGAGGGAACTCAGGGATCAGCTCGGGCCACTTCCCTTCTGTTGTTTGAATGAGCAGAAGACAGACCCACAGAGCCCACTTCATGTGTGCCCGAGTCCCCAGGTCCACCCGCTGAGCGGTGTCTTCATGAGAGAGCTGGGGAGAGACCATCCTACGTGGACCAAGACACAACCAGCTTCCAGGCCCAGCTCAGCTTCTTCCTAACCCGGTGACACAGGGCAAGTCACTTTAGCTCTTTGAGTCTCAGTTTCCCCATCTGTAAACTAGAGATGGTTGTCGTGAGGGTTAAAACTAAAGGACGGCAGTAGTGCGGTAGTTCTCAGTTTGATCTCAGGAACTCCTACACTCACGAAGAGTATTGAGCACCCCAAAGACCTCATCTTAGAAAATTCTAGAAAACACATTCCATAATGAATCATCATGCTTCATGCATCCTCTGGAAAATTCTATTGCATACTTAAGACAGAATGAAAGTGAAAAAAGCAAATAATGCCTTAGTAACATTATGAAAATATGATGAAATAGCTTTGACCTCGCCGACCCAAAGTGTCTCAGGGACTTTGGGAACCACAATACAAGTGTATGGAAAGCCCTTAGCCATGCCTAACACACGGCGGGTGCTCCATTCACGGTGCCAAGGCGCAGTGTTCAGGGCCCAGCAACTTGACATTTCTGGGTGATGTGATGGGCCAGGTGTGTGGTCCTTGCACACTTGGAGTTGACGGGCAGATACCACTAAAAGCACTGCTAGCAGGAGGCTCTCCAGCTTGGCTCTCCGCAGGCCTCGCGATTCTTACAAATGCCAACTACACAGCAACTGCACGGAGAGACCCGAGGGAGGCCCAGCAGCCCATGAGGCGGGCAAGGGGGCTGTCGTGGTCAGGGCTTGCGAGGCTACTTTTCAAGTGCCTGTCGCTAGAGTGCGAGAGGACGATCCATGCAACTGAGGCCAACGCACGTGCGTCACGGGAAGCACACTGAGAGACAGAAAGGCAGCCAACAGGGCTTTGAGAGCTTCCGGTGGAATCTTGCTGCCCTGTCCCGGAGAGCAGAGATTTTGTCTGTTTCCTTGTGTGCGAAGCAGGGTCTATGTTTACATCCAGAGTGGCTGTGAGAATTAAATGAGATACCCTCGGTGCGATGGATATATTGTGCAAAGGACAGGAAGGCAATATTATCAATCAACCAAAGTTCGTTGAGAAGGTCTCTCCGTCTGCCAAACTCAGCCTGTTGCCTTCAGTGATATCGTAGGGACACTCGTGCAGAGTGGTGAGAAGGCAGGAATGATGTGTGCATGGTAGTCTTGCATTTGTCTTGCTCTTTTGTGGGAGGTGTCTGCACTTCCTTCCACAGCCGGGGCAGCGTTGCAGGGAGTCTCCTAGAAGGGCTGGGCTGCCTGCCTTCCTTCCTCCCTGGCCCTCTCCCCAAGGCAAATGCTGGCTCCAAGAAGAGCTGCGTGGCCCTGGGGGGTCCCTCTGCCTTTAGGGCCTGCTATGATCTCACTGGCTTCTGGGTTTTCCTCTTCCTGGGCCCCAGGCTGCCATCTGCTAAGTGACTTGGTGGCCACCAACGGCAGAGGCCTGCCTGTCCTAACAAGGGTGAGAGGGGCTGTCGTTAGCACCTACTGCCTGCCCAGCCCATGAGGAGAGGCTCCTGTCCTCAACATAGTTACCAGCACTTAGAGTGGGAGCAGAGGGCAGGACCTATGAGCAGGGAAATAGCAAGAGAAGCAAGAGCCACACTTCTGAGAATGAAGGACCAGACCTGGATGCCCTGGGATGACACTAATGATATTAATGATATTAACCAGCCCCTCCTCCACATGTGGGACCTTTATGAAGTGCCAGGCTTCATCTTTACATATCCCAGGTGTCAGCAAAATTTTCTGCAAAGGGCTAATAGGTAGTAAATATTTTAGGCTTTGCAGGCTACAAGGTCTCCACTACTCAATTCTGCCCTTGCAGCATGGAAGCAGCCAGGAACAGTAAGTAATTCAATGGAGGGGGCTGTTTTCCGATAAAACTTTATTTAAAAAAAAAAAAACAGGCACCAGCTAGATTTGGCCCATGGGCCATAGTTTGCTGACCCCTGGTCTATACTGTGTCTAATCCTAGTGACAACTCTGCAAAAGTGGTTTTGTTGACTTCATTCTGTAGCTAAGTAAACTGGCTCAGAGAGGTTAAGTAACTTATGTGAGGTTACACAGCAGGTAATGACTAAGCCAGAATGGGAAAGCCAGGTTTGACTTCCAAACTGATGCTCTTAGATGTTGACTGTCGACCAGCATGAGAACATACTCGGTGGTTCTGTGAAGCCCAGGGCAGGGATCCACGGCACACAGCGGGAGATACCCTCGGTGCTGCCTCCCTGCCGGGGACCCAGAGGAAATCTAGAGGCCACCAACCAGTCACCCAGATACCACAGCTTCCCAAGGAGATGGCCAGAGCTGGGTGACAGCTTGGGCACGGCCAGCATGACTTGGCTGAAAACTGGTCTTGGCATCAGCTCCCTGGCGCCCAGTTAAACTTTTGACTTTCCAAATTAGAGAAGTTGAAAGTTCTACTGGGCACTTTTCTCTTTTTTTTTCTTTAGGGAAACATATTTTGTTGTTAATTATTTACCAGAAAATGGGTTTCTCTCTCTCCCCTTCCCCCTTCCCCTTTCCCCCTTCTGGAATGATCTTCCCTGCAGTTTCCCCCTCATGAAGACGTCACTCTGCGTGAGGAGGTGCTCAGGGGCTTCTTCCAGACAAAGGAAGAGTCAAGTGCTCAGGGAGAGAACTGGGGGTTTCTCAGGAGAAGTTGCGTCCTCCTGGCCGGGCCTGGCTACCTCGCGTCTGATGTATAATTTAGCGATCCACTTCCTTGCCCCCACCCACCCAGCCTCATCTGTCACTCCGTGCGTTTACCCCCTCTCACCCCAGAAGCTGCCGGGCTAGGCTGGGTGGACTTGCAATCCCATTGTCCCAGAGGTTAAACATTAAGTTAGGCTCAAAGTTTGCTCTCCGCCCCCACCCCCTGCCGCCCTGAAATTCCCTTTTGGCCACACCTCCTTGCCAAAGCTTGAGGTGCTAATGACCTGATTTACATCTGTGTAAATCCGAGCTGGGGCCACTAATGAGGCCTGGAGTGAACTGCATGGCCAGGGCTGGCTGGCTGGGGCTTCGTGGGGAGGAGAAATGCAGCAGTTGCCCACCCAACACAGGCCCTGGCAGAGACACACAGAACATGACTTCAGTCCCAACCCCGTCACCTGCACTGAGGCAGCAGGGAAAGAGTTAAGTGACAGGCGAGTGACCAACGTGCTGCCACTCTCCACTCGCGGGTTGAAAGCACCTTCTCCCTTCAACTCCCAGGGTACAGGGGCTTAGCCCCAGAAAATGCATAATTGATAACCTCAGCGAGGCCAATGTCCCCAAGCTGGTAATGACAGTGAATATTCACCTTGTCATTGGCAAGGGCAGGGCACCCTAGCCTGGGTCACTGAGAGTCCACCTCAGTCCAGCACTTTGGGGACAAAAGCTCCCATGGAGAAGCTAGGGGTGGAGGAGGGGTGGCCCTGGGCTGTTCCTGGTGCAGTGGCCAAAGTTGGCTTCAGCGAGACTGACAGGGGCTGAGCTTCCTCCCCACAGCTTGCTCATTCACTGTGTGACCTTGAGATAGTCACTGTCACTTCCTAAGCCTGTTTCTCTCCATCTGTAAGGTGGAGACGACAATAATTCTCTCTCTCTCGCAGAGTGTTGGGAAGATGACATGAGCTAGTACACTGAGAGCTCTGTGTGACACCGGCACGCAGGTGCCCAAGGACTTTGTTCATTTATTTTTAAGTGGATGGCCCTAGAGGGGAATGAGAAGAGGGATGGCAGGAAGAAGACAGGGATTTGGGAGAAAAGAAGCTGGAGAATTTTGTAAGACCCTCCAGCCACAGACCAATGCAGAGTCTGGAGGCCATCATTAGCTGTCTGACTTGGGGCATGCCCTTGGTGTAACCTCTCTGAGCTCAGTTTCTTCATCTGCAAAATGGGAGTATGGGGAAGCTCACCCTCCTGCCCTGTAGACTGGAGGTGAGCTTCATCTGTGTCACTCTCAACTCCTTCCTGGTGCAAGCCCAGGTGAGAAGGGACTTATTAAAGTAAGCAACAATTCAGCAATTTCACAAAACCACCCAATGAAGAACTCTGCTGGGCGCAACATTCCAGAGCCATGGGGAGTCATGGTTTGGAAAAGCCTGGTTTTGCCCCAGTAGGAAGTTTGTTTTCATTTGGGTGTACATTTATTTTTTTTCCTTAGCAGAGAGGCAATACAGTGTGGTAGAATCACAGGCATCAGACACAGCTAGGTTTGGGCTAAAATCCTAGCCCTTTGCCACTAACTTATTATATAATTAGCTAAAGTCATTTAAACTGAACCTCAGTTTTCTCATGTAACAGCTGCAAGTAAAACTCCTAAAATCCCAGTGGCTAAACAAAATAGAAATGTAGTTCGTGATCATATCATAGTTCTATACAGGTGTATTCGGCAGGTGGCCTTCTCCCTGGAGGGTGATTCATGAACCTAAGCTCTTTGCTTTTTGTGACCCCACCATGCACTAGGCCTCAGGGTCATTGGCTGGATCCTCTACATCTACTGGCAAAAAAGGAGGTGGAAGCATTGCAGGGGAGGCTTTTATGGGCACATGCTGCTTCCCCCTTGCCTTCCACTGGGCAGAACCAGTCACGTGGTTTTATTTAACCACAAGGGACTCTGGGAAGTGTGGTCTAGTTAGGTGCTCAGGAAGAAAGGGTCAATGCATAACAGTCTCTGCCATGTCTCATCAATTTAATGAAGACGGCTGTTGGGAGACGTAAATCAGACAGTATGTGCAGAGAGATTACTGCAGATCCTGCCCTGGAATAAGTGCTCGATAAATGGCAGCTATCCGGGTCATCACGCACATGTGCGTCAGACTGTTCTTCATCTCCTGGGGAGCACGCTAGAGCATGGAAGAGACGTATCATCAGAGTATGCTACGTTGACTTTGCTGCTTGTAGCTGGGCAAAGATACTCATTATCAACAAACCTTGAGCGTACGCATAGTACTTCCTAGGCTAGGGTCCACAGGAGATGAAAATGAACACAAAATGATCCTGCTCTCAGAAAGCTTGTTCTCACTCACTCAGTGTGGGTGATGGACTTGAGCCCAATGCCTGTCATACAAGTAAAATGTGTTAAGTATCTAGAAGGAAATAGTTCTTAATTTTAGCTAAAAGGATTGGGAGAGCCATTTGGAGGATACGCTATCTTGGTTACACCACGGAGGTTTCCAAAAGGTGAGATGGCAGGGAAAGGCTTTGGAAAGGAAGGGACCAACGTGAGAAAAGGACTGGGGAGAGGATCAGAGAGTTGGGGGAATGGCAGATGGTTCAAGTGACAGCAACAGTGTGTGGGGATTGTGCGAAATGAAGTGGTTATGGCCGGCAGGCACAGACACGGGTGATCTGCTTGCCATGATGAGCAATGCTGGCTTTATTCTGTGGGCAATGGGGGGCCGTCTGGAGTTTAGGGTTCACAGAAGCATCACTGTGATTATGACACTGAGCAAACATTCTCACAGCTATCATTTATCCTTATTTCATCCCTGAGAACTGGGTAAGTCAGGTACAGCAGTTCCATTTGACAGATGATGAAACTGAGACCAGAAACTGTCTAGCCAGGATCACAGAGTTAGTAAACAATTTTAGCTTCAAGATCAGTGAGTTGGACTAGAAACTCTTTAATACGCCCCTATGTAGCAGTTAGGTTTTTACTCGTCTATGCTGCGTAACAACTGGCTCCTAAGTGTCAGTGGCGTACAACACAAATATATGTATTTCTAGCTCGTGGTTTATGAGTTTGCTGAGGCAGCTCTGCTTCAGGCTACTGGTTGACTTGGCTTGGCTCAGGCAGTAGGTTAGGTCCAGGTCTTCCCCATGTGTCTTTTATCTTCCTTGGACCAGTGGCTTCTTAGGGCATGTTCTTTCATGGCACATGGCAGAAACACATGACAGAAAGCCAAATGCACAAACATGCTTAGGTTCTACTTGTGTCAATGGCCCAGACCAATGTTTAGGGACAGAGAAGTAGTGTGCCCTTGTGAAGCAATGGGAGGGGGATTAGAATCCTATAGAAGGAAGGGAAGGGACGATTGGGATGATAATCTCATTGACCACACTCCCATTGTTTGTGTGTTTGTTTTTGAGACAGGGTCTCACTCTGATACCCAGGCTAGAGTACCATGGTGTGATCACAGCTCACTGCAACTTCAAACTCCTGGGCTCAAGCAATCCTCCTGCATCAGCCTCCCAAGTAGCTGGGACTACAGGTGTGCACCACTCTGCCTGGCTAATTTTTAATTTTTTTGCAGAGATGAGGTCTCACTATGTTGCCCAGGCTGCACACTCCTGTTGTTAATGCTCAGTGATTCTAAGTGGGCGAGCCCATTGTTCTACCACGTAGCTCAGGACTTGGTGGAGATAATAATGAGCTGGTATAGATAAGTGCTCAAATCCCAGTATTTTTGGGGAAAACACTGAAGCTATAAGAAACCCAGCTAACTCAGCTACACACATGCACACACACACACACACACACACACACACACACAGAG
Organism: Lepilemur ruficaudatus; assembly: GCA_963574885.1. NCBI lineage: Eukaryota > Metazoa > Chordata > Mammalia > Primates > Lepilemuridae > Lepilemur > Lepilemur ruficaudatus. Next base: position 1,871 of record CAUYRT010087527.1, on the reverse strand, counting down.
AACAATTTAAATGGTGTAGGTGATTGCACCTGCCATTCACCTGGGAGAGCCTGAGCTCCAGAAGGGCCTCCTGTAACCCGAGCGTCTCACTGAGGGTAGGGGCCAGCACGCAGTGGCCTCCTACACTCAAGCTCAACAGAAGAAACAGCAACCTGCTCCCCCAGAGAAAAGGAGGAAAAATAGCTTGGCTGGATTGTCGAAATACGGCACTACTTTACACTTTAAGGGTGATTTCTGGAATTTTTAGGATGACAAGTCCACTGCGGAAGCCTTGCAGTGCGATGGGGTCAGGGCGGAAGTTGACAGTTAATCACAAAACATCAGCTAAAAGGAGGAACCTTTATAAAACAATACATAGGCATATACTCTAAATGCTTCTTAAAGTTGAAACATGATAAGTGCACATTTTCCTCTCCCGGTCATTTGATGTGCAAGCAAGGCTTTTCTTGGGGTATGGGTTTGCGCTTTGGAGTTCCGGCTTCTCTCTCCTGCCTGAGCCAAATGCACATCATTTACGATTTCCAGTTGTGGGTTTCTCAAAGTGAAGCGAGATCTTAAAGACACCTGCAGAACAATCAGAATGCGAGACGCTTTGAGGACTTTTGGTTTTTCCCAGTCTTTTATATCGTCTCACTTGAACTTAATATTTTTCTTATCAATGTTATGGAGGAATAATTTACATATAAAAACGGCATCTAGTTACAGCACACAGTTCAGTGCCTTTTAACAGTCGCATGCAGTTTTCTTCTTTCCACATACATCTTTTGTTTTAATAAATAAAGCATATTTGTGGCTTAGGTTTCAAATCTCATTTACGGATGAGGAAAACTTCTAGGCCCAAGTAGGTAACAGTGAAGCTGCTGTCGCTGGGAGGAATGCACGGGCCACATGTGTCTTAAACCTAAAGAGCAGAGCCTTCAAGGCAGAGAGCACCATACACTTCACCCTCTGGACTAGATACCTGGGAGCCAGCAAGGTTCATGCAGCCTCATCTGATGCTCTCACCTAACGCTGCAGGACCAGAGAGCTACCGCTAGGTAGGTTCCTAATCACAGCAAGTGAAACATTCAGCTGATGCTAACAACTAGGCCAACGGCATTAGCCACAGGAGGGTATCTATCCTCTAATAAATACAGAGCAATATTAGGACAGCAAAGAGGAAACTACACAGAATACTACACTCTCATTTTTTCAAATATCAGAAGCTCCCATATTGTAGCAGTAGAGCAGAGGATGGAGTCTGCCTCCCAAAGGCCTAGTCCAGAAACTTCCCACTGGCATCTGCACCAAACAAGCCTCCCTTACTTTTGGCATCATCTGCTGGGCTATGAAGTCCCGCCAGCTTTCTGGGGTTGTGGAAACCTTTATTTTATGATTCCCATTGTGGAGCTCAATGCCACCAGCTATTTCCTCAGGCAGGGAGACCTCCTGATCAATTGGGACGTCAGCATTGCTTTCGGTGGCAATGTTGTACATAGGGATTGCCATTTGCACTGCAGCCTTTACCAGAGGGAAATCCTGTTTCCTGCAACTATCATTTGGGGCTCCAGCAGCTAGTACCAACCCTGGAGGATGGGTCCATCCAGCAGCACCTGGTGCGTGGTTGTACCTTTGACCCCTTGCTGAGTCTGCTTTGCTGCATTTAGTAGGTCTGTGATAAGTCATCTCTTGCTCTGAGGGCTCTGAGCCTTGCTTGATTCATCAAGTCGGACATCCGAATTTTCTTCTGCTGCTCAACCTGCTTCTTTTCTTCTATGGGACTGAAGATCCCATAATCTTCAGTCTCTGGGTTTGCACAAGCTGCTCTTTCTTAATGTTGAAATCTTCTTCTGCCTTTGAGTCTATTTCTTCTGTTTTCCCATTGGCTTCTT
>CAUYRT010087524.1:0-11882 GCA_963574885.1 Lepilemur ruficaudatus | reverse complement strand
TTTTGATGCTCAGTTTTTAGGTACATATATATTAAGAAGTATATGCTGTAGAATGGAATCCTTTATTACTATGTGATGCATCTCTTTATCACTAATAATTTTCCTTGCTTTGAAATTTGTTTTGTACAAGATTAATACAGCCAATCCAATTTTCTTTCAAAATAAATAAATTAATTAATTAATAAATAATAAAAAAAAAAAACAAAACAAACAAAAATAAATAAATAAAACCATTATATGACCATTGTATGATGCATTATTCATGATAGCTAGAATACATGGGTCCAGGAACCAAGAGATTAGGACAGAGTGGCCTTTCCCATAATCACTCTCAGTGGCCCACTTAGAGAAATTTGTGTTTCCTATCCCTGTAATGTCTTGGTTACCCATTGCACAAAAATCTAAGGAAGCAGAAGTTCTGGACAAGCTTGAGGAGAATCTAGAGTGGTAGTAGAAGAAGGAGATGAATGTCTATGGTATCCTTGGGATCAACTGAAGCAGCAGGGAATGTGGCTGGCCACATTAATCCTCCTATTGAAGTGTGTTTTGTTGTGTTTTAAAGAAACTATGGCTGGATGCCATCTTAAAGAGTCAGTAATCACCTGTATCTTCTTGACATCCGTTCCCCAACATGCAGGTGGCTTTCAGAGCAGCAACCTGTGGTCCACTTGCAGAGGGCATTCTCTAATGACAGAGGCATGCTTGGCCTGTGTTCAGGACTGGCCCAAAGTGCAAGGAAGTTAACTCCTTGAGGAGACCTCAACTAATGTCAAGTATGGGTGGATAAATAACGAATCCACCTCACCCTCGGGGAGGATAACTCTGAAGCAGGTTATACATGATGTTTCAGAGGCCCTCCAGGGAGACAGAGCCCCAGTTGCCCGCAGGGTGACTGCCCATTAATGTAGCCCACATTGGCCTCCTTTCTTTCCTCATCTCATTTCCTCAGCCCCCCTAATTCCCTCTATAATAAGTCCAAATATCTCCCCAAGGGTTGAGTGTTCTGAGCAAATCACAGCAAAGTTTATTTCCTTAGCAATAAAAGGAAAAAGGAAGCATTATAATACATTTTTAAATATTAACCCCCCAAAGAAGGTTTGTAATTAAGGGAATGACATGGCATGGTATAATTTATGTTTTTAAAACAAAATAATGACTTCACTGTGGAAAATTGATCAAAGGGAGACCAATGGTAAGTCAACTGCAGTAGCCCAGGCAAGCAATGATGGTAGCTTGGCCCAGGGTCTCAGCAGTAGAGATATATTGCTTGTTAATTCCAGGAGTGAGTCTGGGTTTTGCATAGTCTTCTCACAAACAAATGCCTGCAGTTTTAATCCGGTAATGCTGCCTTTACAAGCTTAGACTAAAGGAATTGGTGAAAAAAAATTGCCCATTCAGAGATGAATTTTAGAATGTTGACTTCTTTAGAACCATGTTCCAACATGTTAACATTATACAAAACATTAACAAAAATGTAAAATTATAGAAGGCCCATGTTACCAAAATATAGATTCTCGGGTCTTTACAGTTTCATTGTTATCATTACTGTGATGTACAAAGTATAACATAACGGTTGGTTAGGAGTCAAGGAGGTAAGCCCAGCTGTCTGGATTCAAGTCTGTGACTCATTCGTTAATAGACAGATGACTTAAACTTTCTGTGTCTCAGTTCCTTCATTTATAGAGTGGAAATAATAATAGTATCCACCTTGTAGATTTATTTGTGAAGAGTAAGTGAGCTAATCAACATAAAAACAAATAAATAAACATAATTAGATATCCCACAGACATTTGACATATGAGAATATTATCAACAACTTGGTGTCAATATATTTGAAAGTTTAGATAAAATAGACAAATACCTAAAAAAATTCTCAAGTGTATTCAAGAATAAATAAAAGGAATAAATGGTTCTATAACCATCAATAAACTCTTAATATGTAATCTAAACTCTCCCCACAAAGACAATCCAAAGCCATTTACTAGCCTTCACTAAAAGGTTTTATAAAATATTTTTTTAAAAAATACTGATAATTTTCTCAAATTTTTCAGATAAGGAGGGCATACTCTCCAATTCATTTTATGATTCTAGCAAAACCTTGATACCAAAATTCAATGAGAATAGTAAAATAACAGGAAAAACAATCCCAAACTAATCTTATCTGTAAATATAAATGCAAAAATTATAAACAAAACATTAGCAAATGTAATCTAGTAAATTTAAAGAAGGAAAAAATCATGTACAAATTGAATTTATTCCAGAAATGCAAGGTTATTTCAACATAGGAAAATCTGTTGCTGTGATTAGCCACATTCACAGATCAAAGGAAAAAGCCCATTTAAATAATGTTAATAGATGCAGAAAAAATGTTTGATAAATTTCAACATCCATTCATAATAAAATATCACCATAAACTGGAAAAGGATGTAACTATCTTGATTTGCTATGGGGAATCTAAAAAAAAAAAAAAATCAAATACCGTTCCCTTCACTTTGTTTGTGTTTCTTTTGCTCTTCCTTTTCTAGTTTCCTTAAATGATGGTTAACTCATTACTTTTGTGATTTTCTTTTATCCTATACATTCACCTTGAGGATATAAGTTTTTCTCTAATCATGTTCTTAACTGCATCCCAAGAGTTTGAATATATATAGTATTAATTTTTTCATTCACATTTTGTTTAAAATATTTTAAAACATCTATTATGATTTCTTCTTAGACTCATTACTTATAGAGAAATACATTTCTTATTTTAAAACATAGAAATTTCCTCCTAGTCTTCCTTTATTTATTTATTTATTTTTATTTCAGGAAAATATGAGAGTACAAATATTTTGATCACATTTTATATCTTTGCCTCTCCCTAGCAAGGGTTAGAGGTATGCCCCTCCCCTCCACAATGCTCACCACATCCCTCAGTTGTGAGTCAACCCCCTAATCCCTGGAGAACAATGAATTACAAGTTTATCTTAGAGGTAACAGAATTGGAGATGAGACAGAATCAGGCATTCATTGACGTATCCAGGTACATTTACATAATTGATGCTTCCTTCACTCCCTTACCGTGGGAGTGGGCAGCTGTGGCTGGGATTGGCGACACGGGAATAAAGCAAACTGAGGTCATTTAAGTCACCGAGGAACTCCTTGATGTGGATGAGAGCAGTCACCTGGACTTCAGTTTTTTTGCATGAAGTGATGCCATATGCCAACTGGAGACTGACCCTCCGTGCTATCCCCCTGTGTTACCAAATACTTTCTAACCGCACCCATTCAATATCGGATCAGAGAAAGCCCAGTGGAGACCTTGATGATGAAATACATGAAGGATGAAATGCATTTACAGGACAAATGATGAACTTGCACGATAAGTGGTCATCAAATAAACGTAACCAATGCAATGCGATGTAACAGAAAGTAGGCAGGCTCTGACATCAGAGAACAGGACACTTGCCCGATGTGTGAATTTGGTCCCATCACTCAACTACTCCAAACAGTAATTCCATTATTGTGAAACGGTGATAACTCCAGAGGGAGATGGTGAAATTGATTAAGGCAGTGGTCTATGAATGTGCTCTGTGCACGGTGGCACGTTCTACAAAACTCCGTTACACAATTTATTTGAACCTTCCTCTTGCTCCTGTATCACTTCGTACACACGTACATATTGCATTCATTACATTGTTCCCATTCTTGGACTGGAAACCTTGAGAAAATTGTTACTTTGTTCCTGCATTCCAGGTATTGGATCATGTTCCTTTCCCTCAATAAAAACTTGTTGAGTGAAAAAAAAAAAAAAAAAGGAGCCTATCCTAGCGCCTGAGTCGCGCGGCTCGGGAGGAGGTGCCGTGGCGAGCCCAACAGGACGGGAGGAGAGGGCGAGAAGAGCAGGCAGTGTGTGCACGCCTCTTCCGCCCTGCGCCCGGAAGGGTGATGTGGCTGGGGCATCGCCGGCCTCACTATGTCTGCTATTTTCAATTTTCAGAGTCGGTTGACTGTAATCTTGCTGCTTATATGTACCTGTGCTTATATCCGATCCTTGGCACCCAGCGTCCTGGACAGAAATAAAACTGGACTGTTGGGTATATTTTGGAAGTGTGCCAGAACTGGTGAACGGAAAAGTCCTTCTGTTGCAGTATGCTGTATAGTGATGGCCTTCAGCATCCTTCCTCTTCATGCAGTAGCTTAGAAAAATGCCAGAATTTAATTGCCATCAGATTTCAATGTGAACAAGGACTTATCTACAAAAAATAATGGAAAGAACAGTTAACCCTTCATCTTCAAACATGGAATGAGATAAATTTCCAGATGCTGTTCTCTATTTTTGTGTTATTGGACCAATGTTCTATATAAATAATTAAGATGTAACCATTTAATACTCCGAGAATTTAATAGTGTGTAACAATCAACCTCAGTACTGTCGTGACAATATTACATTCTGCAAATGTCATTCTTTGTGTCAGACACCAATTTTTAGTCGGGTATCTCTAAGACACACAGTGGAAAAGAAAATAGTAAATTACTAAAGTTCCTTTCACTATGATTTGGAAATAAATCTTTATAGAATGAAAAAAAATGTAAAATGTAGATTTCTTGGGCCTCAGAAAAATGTAGCCACTACCTCATCAGACCACCCTCCCCACTGCCTTTTTCCTTCTCTGTATGCCTTTAAAATGCCTGAGGTTTCAACCTCCCTTTTGGAAAAACAGCCACAGCTTGCCTACAATTTGTGTTTTCCTGGGCGTGTCCTCAAAATCTTGGCTTAATAAACCTCTGTTGATTGAGAATTTTTGCCTCAGTCATTTATTTGGAATGATAGGGGATTTGAGGCCTTTAAAAATTTTTTTTTAATTTCAAAATATTATGGGGGTACAAATGTTTCTGGTTGCATGTTTCGATTTTGTTATGCTTGAGTCAGGGTCATAAGTGTGCCCAGCACCTAGATAGTGCTCATTGTACCTGTTAAGTAGGTTTTTTCCCCATCCCCTCCTTCTCCTCCTCCGTGCTTGATTTCCACTGAGTTTTACTTCACTCTATGCACGTGTGTTCATCCGTTAGTTCCAGTTTAATAGAAAGTACATGTGGTGTTTGTTTTTCCATTCTTTAGATACTTCACTTAGGATAATGGTTTCCAGTTCCATCCAAATTGTTGCGAATGGTATTAAGTCATACTTTTTCATGGCTGAGTAGCACTCCATGGTATACATATACCACATTTTTTTAATCCACTCATGAATTGATGGACATTCAGATTGACTCCACATCTTTGCAATTGTGAATTGTGCGACAATAAATATTCCAGTGCACATATCTTTTTGATAAAATGACTTATTTTCCTAAATACCCAGTAGTAGGATTGCTGGATCAAATGGTAGGTCTACTTGTAGTTCTTTGAGGAATTTCCATACTGTTTTCCATAGAGGTTGTACTAATTTGCAGTCCCACCAATAGTGTATAAGTCTTATAATCCAATCACCTCTTAAAGGCCCCACCTCTTGATACTACCACCCTGGGAATTAAGTTTCAACATGAATTTTGGAGGGGACATTCAAAACATAGCAGACAATTTGTCTTTTCCTATCTATATCAATTTACAAAACACAAGACTGGCCTAACACACTACTGTGTAGGTCCCTCCTTTCTGAGGCAAGTATGTGAGATTGCTCTCTGCAATCCATGCCAGCATCTATTGTTTTTGCCAGTAAAATAATGGTGGGGGAGAAAGAGACAAGGAGAGAAAATAGAAAAGAACACACATGTATAAGTAATTGGCAATTTTCTATGTCTGTCTTTCTCTTGCCTGATTGCTCTGGCTAGGACTTCTAGCACTTTGTTCATTCCTCTTAATTCCCTATTCTTTATTTTTGACTGACTGATTTAATTTGAAAGAGTTGTCTTTAAGCTCTGAGATTCTTTCTTCTGCCAGGTTTAGTCCATTCTTAAAACTTCCCACTGTGTTTTGTATAGCCTTAAATGAATTTTTCATTTCCAGAAGTTCTATTTTTTTTAATATGTCAATCTCTTCAGATAAGTTTTCATTCATTTCCTGAATTGTTTTTCTGGTTTGAGTTGGTTTTCGATTTTCTCTTGGATTTCACTGAGCTTCCTTACAATCCATATTTGGAATTCTTTATCTGTCATTTCAATATTTTCATTTTGGTTGGTAGCCATTGCTAGAGAGCTGGTGTTCCCTTTTGGGGGTGCCCTTTCTGATTTTTTATACTTCTGGGAGTTCTTTCACTGATTCCTTCTCATCTGGAGTAGCTGTTGCTTCCAATTTTGGATTTTCTTTTGTTTAGATGGGGCTTTCCCATCCAATCCCTCACTTGTAAGAGTCTGTAGTATATGTTGGGTAAGAACCTTTGGCTTTGCTTGTGGGTGCTTTGTTGGCGATCTAGGTTCTGGATGGATGCCTTGGTTATAGGTATCTTTAGTGTGGTGGTTTTCTCAGTTGCTGGTTGTTTATAGGCTGCAGCAGTGGTGAGCTACGTGTGTGGGCTGATTCCCTGTCTTTCTTTGATAAGGGAGAATGCAGGTCTTTGAAATTCTTTCTCTTTCCCCAGCCCTGTGTTCTGCCCCTCAACAGAATTTCTCTTCCCCCCCGCCTTAAACCATTTTACCAGAAAGAAATATAAGCTTTTCCACCCCACTGGGAAATGGAATCATCATTTTCTGGGGGTTCCTGTATATACATGTTAAATAAATTTGATAACTTTTATTAGTCTGCTTTATTGTAAGTTGATTTTTCAGTATACCTTCTGAGGGTAAAGGAGAAGTTTTGCCTTCACCCCAACAGTGTCATGCAATAAATGCCCCTTTCTCCCACTGCAAATCTCAGTGTCTGGCTTTAATTGTGCCAGGCACATGAAGCCCAGTTTGGTTTGTTAACAATTGATGCACAGGAACTTAGGACACTCCTGACACTATGTAAGTTTATATACTAATCACTCTGTAAAACATTAAGCTATCATCATTTTTATGGCCAGTCCATACCTGAAGGTGCTCCCAGAATACTACTCAGTATAGCATGGAGGAGGGGCAATCTGTAGAGGTAAAGTGAAGAAAACCCTGATAGCAGTAAATATTGAGAACTCTTGTTTTTCACCCCCTATATTACATCTGTTGAATCTCAAAGAGGCAAGCAGAGGTAGGTGAAAGACCTTGTCTTAGTCTGTTTGAGTTGCTATAACAAAGCATCTGAGACTGGGTAATTTATAAGGAATAGACATTTATTTCTCAAAGTTCTGGAGGCTAGAAGCCCAAGGTCAAGCCAAGGTGCTGGCAAGTTCGGTATCTGGTGAGAGCCTAGCCTCTGTATCCAAGGTGGCAATTTGTTGCTGCGTTCTCACATGGCAGAAGGCAGAATGGCAAAAACAGCTCAGCTAGTTCCTTTTTGTAAGGGAGGGGGATGGGGAGGATGGTCATGAGTTTATTTTCCTTCACAGTTTTCTTGGTCTGACAGAACTCACCCATAAGTCCATCTGAGACTGATGTTTCTTTGTGAGGAGATTTTAAACTTACTCAATTTCTTTGATCAGCTGAAATATCCTTAGAGGATATGGTCAAGGGAATTGACCCTGTTGCCCTAACCAGGCAGCAGGACTTATTAAGTTATAATGATGACAGCGCGGTACCTGCATAGAAATAAAGGCAATGACAGATGAATAACACAGCCCAGAAACACTCATACTTGATATACAGAGAAGCCTGATACAGAACTGTGGAAATCACTAAAGAAAAGAACTATTCAATAAATAGGGCTTGAGTAACTGATTATCCACAGGGGGGAAATTAGATTCTTACCTTACATCTTGTACAAATACACACAATTCTCAATAAATTAGACACCTAAATGTGAAAAGCAAAACATTTATAAACAGGCAAATTTTACAGTAGAGGGAAATGAACGGCAAGCATGAAAAATTACTGACATCATCAGAGGTCAGGAAAATGCAAGTTAAAACTATGAGATAGTGTTTTATATATGCTAGAATGACAGTAAGAACACTGTCAAGGGAAATACTGCTCAAGAGAATATGACCATTTTGGAAAATAACTTGGCATTATTTTGCAAAGTTAAAAATGACAAACCCTATGACCTGACAAGTCCACACGTACATATAAACTCTCTCTTGCATATGTGTAGCAGGGCACATCAATGAATGTTTATGGTAGTACTGTTGCTATCAACCAAAATTAAAAACCAAATGTCAACTGACAGGAAAATGGATAAATTGTGGTATACTCACACAGACTACTATACAGGAATTAAACCATACACATAAGCACAAGAATAAACTTTAAACACAAACTCAAAAAAGCAAGTTGAATAAGACTTTGCATTAAGATACTATACGTACAAAGCTTTAAAAATACAAAGTGAAACAGTATGTTTGGAGAATATACATGTGTGATAAAGGCAAAAATACCAGTAAAATAATGGTGGGGGAGAAAGAGGCAAGGAGAGAAAATAGAAAAGAACACACATGTATAAGTAACTGGCAACTTTCTATGTCTTTAGTTGGGTGATAAGTTTATGAGTGTTAATTTTGTTATTATGCTTCATACCGTACATGTTTTATACAATTTTTTCTATGTATAAATTATAATATAAAAAATTCTTTATTAGAAGCCTATCTCCTAGTGACTCAGTGGAATGGTAGTTAAAGTTCATTTTCTACAGTCTAAGGCAGGGGGTCAGCATACGTTTATCATGAGGGGCCAGACAGTAAATATGTTAGGCTTGTGGGCCATACAGTCTCTGTTGCAACTATTCAACTCGGGTTGTACTAGAGAGCAGCCATAGCTAACATGTAAACAAACAGGTATGACTGTGCTCCAATAAAACTTAATGAAAACAGGTGGCCACTGGATTTGGCCCATCAGGCATATTTGCTGATATGAACTAAAAATAAAATCCCAAGCCCTCTGCTAACTGAATGGACCCCTCTTGGCCAAATGTGCCCCCAGAAATACCTTAAAACTGAGTTCCCAGCCAGGCTGGAAGAGAGAAAGCACAATTACATGTGTATGATTTCCCTTCATACACATTCATGGCTCCTCCTATAGATACTTGTTAAATATGTTCGTTTGACCACCATGCTCAGTATAAAATCCTGTTGCCTTTTGTCTCTCCTTGGAAGTACATACGCCTGGCTTCTGGCCCGGGGATCTGCTTCCCAACCTGTTGGAATGGCCGCCGAGCAGGTTGCTAACCTTTGTAAGAAGTAAAGCTCTCCTTTATTGTAAACTTTGTTAATTTTTTTTTTAGTTAACAATGACCTCTGGTCAAAGGTAACTTTTTAAATTTTAGGCTCCACTATCTGCCATTCCATTTTGTAAACTTAGCAAAGCAGAAACTGACTGGAAGCTGTTTACCAATTAATTTTTATTTCAGTTTTAACAACTAGTACATCATCCACGGCCTTAGGCGAAAGCTCTACCAATTCTATGTGTTCCCGAAATACAAACCCATGGATATATTTGAGGCCAAGCAATTCAGTTTTTAATTCACAAAGTGCATTCTTCAGACAGTTTCAAATAAAGTCTAATAAACTAACAGTCACTAGAGGTTCAGAAATGATTAGAATGGACTACAGCTATGAAAACTAATACCAATTTAATAAACAAAAATAAAATGCCATTAGGTATTTACTTACACATTTGTAGGTTAAAGGTCTGTGAATATCCTGTCTTCTGCCAAAGTGGAAACTATTATGCTTACCCACCATGGATTAACCTATGGTTTTCACACTCTTTACCTGGATAATGAATAGAACCTTTCCTTTTTAATAACTTATTTGCTTTTAATATAAATTCCAATGACTGAATCCCAAAAGAGAAATATATTTACCAGCAGAAAACACAATTCTGTTTATGTTTTAGTTTTCACAAAGTTTTAGCCTTTTGGAAAAGCTTACAGAAGCAGATACAGCAAAATAATCTCTTATTTTTTTGTCCAATTAAGCTGATTAACAAAATCACTTAAAATTTTAATACCAATCATGCCCCCCAATTTCCTAGCTTTTAATAGATCAATACCACTCTCAATATAAAATCCTTAAAAATCTATTGCATTCATTTTAAATCAAAAAGACCATCCCATTTCCTAATAGGTAAGCTACCAAATAATTTTACAGAACCTCATTGTATTCTTTACGTCTCCCCTGTCTTTAAGTCTTTTAAAATGTTATCTGAGAATTCTTAGGATCCTAAAGGATTACAGTTTTTGTTTAGCTTATACACTGAAAATTTTGACAAGCATCTAAAAAAAAAAATCCACAATTAGTGCAAAAAGAGAAGACAATACTTTAAATCATTCCTTCCCAGTATAAACAGAATTAAGGTTACTAAATGCCAAATTTAAGTAAATATATAATTTCCTACTTGGCTTTCTGAAAGATAGCAAATACAAAAATAGTTTAACATTAGGTTTAATGCATTGTTAGCTTTAACTGCAAAAATATTTTAGCTACATTTGGAAAAAAATAAACTTATTGAGAATATAACTTCATATTTCTAAAAGCTAGATGTAAGAATACCAATTCTTCTTTTAAGTAGAATACATGCCATTAAAGTTATCAGTCACTTTGTAGGAATGAATACATTTAAAGAACACTGGTTATATTTGTGGAGAATTCCACACTTGCCTATTTAACAAAATTTCATCCATCTCATAAGGCTTTGGTATAGGCGATTCCCAGAACTTCCATCATTTATCTTTCTTCTTTGCCTCATTCTTCTTTCCTTCCTTCGTCTGCTCATCCTTCTCCCCTCTCATGTTTACATTTGCTGCTCCTTGATTTTCCCTCTTAGAATTATCAACTATTTGATAGTCCTCAAGAAGAGTGTGTCCTGTTTGTGTTGCAGTTTTCTTCACCATTGCTTTGATACCAATGTTGTTAATGTTATAGGCAGTGACGCCAACACTGACAGCAGAATTCACTGCATTGTGTGTAGCTTCTCCAGCAGTATGCCCATATCTTTAAAACAAAATAAATTAAAGAATGTACAATAAAATTACAAATATAAAATGAGGTTTTCTGAATTAGTGTTAATTAAGTCAAATGATTACTGTGTTATCCCTGAAAGCAAAATCAAAGTTTAGGTTTCAATTTAATTAATAACTTAAAACACAGTAGAGAATGAAATCACACTGTGACAAAGCTGTATTTTCTCCTTTAGTAAAGACAATCTGAAACTAAATTTAGACTAGCTGAGAATGCTGTAATAAAGATTGTTGAATAAAAATAAAATGTAAATTATAATACAGATTGTTAATCAGTCATTTCTTTATCTTCTCTTTCTGGAAACATAAGGGAAAATATTAACTGAAGCAATTGTAGGACACAAAGAATCTAGTCATACAATAAATGGTTTCAAGTTCTACCTTAACTAGACTTTTGCTAAGTCTTTTAAACTATGGGAATCTGAGTTTGTCATAAGCAGAGATTCTATGACATTCTCCTCCACATCCCACCCCACTGCAGACTCACTGGCCTCCTCACTGTTCCTTGAACCTACCAAGCACACAAAGGCCTTAGGACTTTGTACTGGCTGGTCTCTGCCTGGACTTCCAAAGCTCACTGCCTTACCTTCCTTAAGTTGGCTCAACTATTCTCTTCTCAGTTATCTGTTTAAATTGCCTTATCCCATATGCCCCACAACACTGCCAATAAATTCCCCCTTAAATTGCTCTCTTACATAACTTGTTTCCGTCTATGTACTACAGAACTTATTAATGATCATTTTTTTTTTTTTTTTTGAGGCAGAGTCTCACTCTGTTGCCCGGGCTAGAGTGCCGTGGCGTTAGCCTGGCTCACAGCAACCTCAAACTCCTGGGCTCAAGCGATCCTTCTGCCTCAGCCTCCCAAGTAGCTGGGACTACA
>CAUYRT010087523.1:0-12266 GCA_963574885.1 Lepilemur ruficaudatus | reverse complement strand
CCCGGCTAATTTTTTCTATATATATTTGGTTGGCCAATTAATTTCTTTCTATTATTAGTAGAGACGGGGTCTCGCTCTTGCTCAGGCTGGTTTCGAACTCCTGACCTTGGGCAATCCACCCGCCTCAGCCTCCCAGAGTGCTAGGATTACAGGCGTGAGCCACCGCGCCCGGCCCTGAAGTGCCTTTAAAAGGGGCTTCATGAGATGGAAACTTATCGCAGAACTTCTAAATTGATGAGAAAAAAATCAGTGACATGCAACCAACCACTAGGAAAAACAAGGAGAAAGAGGAAACACAACAGGCAACAGGCAAAGACGAAGGAATAAAGTCGGGTAACCAGACTGGGCTGACGCGTCTCATCAACTGCTGTGTGAGTCGTACTTAACTCATGCTGGTTTTGAGCCCGGGGCCTCGTGAAGTGTATGTAGCTCAGAGGTCTCTTTACCTTGGGAGCCGTGTGGCGCACAGGCAACTCACGGGCCACGCTGTAGCACGTGTGTTGTGTGATGGGCGGACCCCTGGGCGAAACCCTGCAGCTGGTCTGTGAAAACCTTGTTGATGCTCCTATCACGATTAATACTGACAACTGCATACAACGCACACACAGAAAACAATGAAAAATAACAAATTTTTCAATAAATTAGAAAGGATCACTCTGTTTTTGAAGTTTTTATTCTATTTTCGTAATAAAACACCGTGGCCCCAAGGAAAAAAATTTTTTCTAGTGGGGCAGTCAGTGTGTTAAAAGTAGCGACTGTCAAATTGGATTCTGTCCGCAAGGACTACAACTAAGACGAAAGGACAGAGAACGAAAACAGAGGGTGAGGAAACACCAGGTATGAAGAAAGAAGCGGCAGCGTTCGTGCCACAAGACGGAATTTAAGGCTGAAAACACAAAGCACAGAAGACGTCAGTGAGGACCACGAAACAATCAGCTGTACGTGTGAAACACAGCAGTTAAGTACGAAAGGCCAGAAAGGTCAGAAACCCTAAGAGAACTTGAGGAAAAGCACGACGGCAACGTGAGACGCCTCGGCCCTTGCCCACGAGGGAGCACCTCACGGACGGACTCCGGTCAGGACGCGGGGAGCCAAGCTCGGCGTCCACGCGAAGGACACTTCACATCCCGAGACGGGGATCACGTTTCTGGTGTGCCCTCAGCACCTGCCAAACTGACACCTAACTGCCACAAATTTTTAAAGGCAGTATAACTTGAAGTTTACAGGCCAAATCCCCGGCCAGAACCTAATAAAATTAGGAACAGCAAAAGAGGCGACCACAAATTTCTTTGCTACTTGAAAATTACGGAAAAACTTCTCTATCACTCTTGAACCAAGAAAGAGAATCAGGAGGAAGTCCTGCTGTCTGGGGAGCAGGGAGGGTGCGTGCGGCGCACGGCGCGAGTGAGGACGGGGACCAACCGCTTGCCTGCAAGGACTTTAACACAGCAAGGTGAGTGGAGAGATGTCAACAGGTGAGTTAGAAGGTGAGTCAGGCCGAGGCGTTAAAGATAAAGCTGAAAACGATGAAGCAGAAGGCAGGAAACACGGGGTAGCCGGAGGCCAGCACATCTTTTCTGCAAGGACCAGGCAGCACGGCTTAGCTCTGCCAGGGACGTCCTGCCTGTTCTGCTTAAAAGCAGCCTGAGACCAAGGGGCCTGTCTGCAGTGCCCTCCTCTCGGTGGCAAGGCCACAGCTGCCTGGGTGGCCCAGCCTAGGTGTCCTATCGGGAGCTTGAGGCACGGGTGGGTGGGCACAGCCGTGAGTGCACAGGTGCCTCCAGAGGCCCCCAGGCACTGCCGCCCACAAGGTGGGGAGCGGGCACAGCTCAGGGAGGGGTGCTGGAGCATACCCGAGGGGTGGAGGGCGAGCGTGGGGGGGAAGAGTGGGCACCAGGCCTGGGGTGAGGCCCTCTCTGCCCAAACAGTGGGGGCCACACTCTCTGAAGCCAAGCCTGAGAAAGCCGTGGGACCCGTTGCCCTGGAGCCCACTTCATCCTCAGGGCCCAGCCCGGAGCCTCGCACGTAATCAAGCACTTGGAAAACACTAAGTAAGTCAATGTTCCTGGATGCTTTGTTCCACCAACTTACGTCTTTTTTTGGTCAACAACTTGTTTTTATGCTGCCAATTTCTATTACTATGGCTTTGCAGTGTGTTTTGTTGCGGTGTGGACTAGGACTCCTTGTTCTTTCATAAAACTTCCTGCACAGGTACAGCGCCATTCTATAATCATTTTCCCGTGAGAAAGCCTGCTGTGATTCTTCCTTAGGCTGCACTGAAGACATGGACCAACATGGGAGAGCCGACATCCGCAGACACCGCTCTCCCCGCTCACGGACACACCGCGCGGGCCTCGCACACTCCAGTCAGGCTCTGCAGTTTTCTAGATGACCTGCTCTATCTTGTTAGGCCTGTTTCTCATTTCCAGGGATTCCCCTTACTGTGACTTCTTTCTTTCTTTTTTTTTTTTAAGTGACAGGGTCTCACTCTGTCACCAGGCTGGAGTGCCATGGTGTCATCACAGCTCACTGCAGCCTCTAACTCCTGGGCTCAAGCGATCCTCTTGCCTCAGCCTCCCAAACAGCTGGGACAAGTACACGTCACCAAGCCCAGCTAATTTTAAAAATTTCTGTAGAGACAGGGTGTTGCTATATTGCCCAGGCTAGTCTTGAACTTGGTGAGGCCGTGCTGCCTGCCTGTGGTCGGTGTGCATCCTGCTGTCATGCCTCCTAGCTGACCCGGGCCCTCAACACCTGCAGGAGCTCTGCTGGCCTGGTTCTCTCCTCCCGCCACCCAGCGCTCGTCTGACGCAAGCGTTGAGCAACAGCGCCTGTGACGCCTGCTCTGTGCTAGGCACTCGCCACTCCTGGTCCCTCTGTGTGTGACTCACCTGGCAGGAGGTGTCGGCACCTGGGCTCAAGGGGCACAAGCCCTCTGACTGTGCTCCACTCTCTAGAGACCTGCGGCATCCGCCCCCCGCAGGCACTCGGGGAACCCCTGGCGACTGACTCCGTCAGGAAAGACTCGCGCATGCGTGCACAAGGCGCTTGCCTGAGACGGACGACCTCCCACCGCACGATCGATCCCCACGTGGCTCACAGAGCCTGTCACTTAACAGTCCAAAACACGACTCACTCTCACACCGTGGAAGATGAGAGGGAAGCCCTTCTTAGGTAACTTCTCCCAGCCCAGCAGAGAGGTCACCACTTTGGGGTCTGCACACACTTCGAGCTCCCGGTGATAGAACAGCCGCGAGGGCAGCGCCAGCAGAGCGGCGTGGGATCTGTAGTTCTTCACAAGCTTCGTGACCTGCAGAAAGGGACAGGCAAGGGTCACAGGCAAATCAGCACACAGACCGCCTCTTTCAAGGGAGAGAGGTCTGCATGGCAGATGCGAGACCCACCTGATCTCCACCCGAGGGCAGCCTCCCCGTGCCCACAGAGCCTGCAAGTGCCACCCGCCACCAGACCAGGGCCCTCAGGGGACTGTTGAACCAAAGGTCCATTCTAGTAGAAAACGTGAACATCAGGAACAGAGAGATCGCCTCTCTTTCTTCTCCTGTGCTTGGGCGTAGCCGAGGGGTCTCTCCAAGGGCACCCGGAACCCGGCAGGCAGAGCCTCCCTTGCATGCTGCGAGCTTTGCCCTGGACCTGCTGTCTTGCTACCCTGGCCTTTAAACAAAGCCCTGTGAGCCTCATCTCAGCTCGGCTGCAGGGAAGGAACAGCTCCCGGGCTCATGGACCTAGTGACCCCAAGGGCTCCACTAGTCACTCAGGCCTGACTGTGACTGAACTGATGGATGTCACCAGTATGTGGAACAGCTTTGCTGTTTGCCTCCAGCGGGTCTGGAACGTGCACTCGGTGTAGGGGCTCTTCCCTTGGCCTCGGCGTGAGGACGCTGATCGGCCCAGAGTTCTGACTTGGGGATCAAACTTTAACTCAGTGATCAGAACACGTCCATTTCCAAAGTGCTACTCAGACTCCAGACGTCATCTCGTGTCACAGCAGCACTGCATTAGCTGGGCGCGGACCGGCAGTGGGAAAGGGAAGGGATGCCTGTTTGCTGCCCCCGGGTCCCCATGGCTTCAGCCAGTCTGGGAGAAGGGCGGAAGGTTCGTCTCCTGTGGGTCCTGGGTCTGCCCGCGCTGTGGCCGCACGCTGAGCCTGTGCCCTGAAGGTCCGGGTGGGGGCGGAGGTGGCAGTGCACTGGCCTTCTGCAGTGGCTGGGTTGGCACGTCAGCTCCTCCTGCGTCCCGAGGGCGGCACCTTCCCCCCAGAGAAGCGGTGGGCAGGTCTCAGGGGCACAGGGGTGTCTGGAGCGTGAAATGCCCCTCCTGAGGCAGCAGAGCTCTTGGGCGCCTCTGGGCCCGGCCACTGTTCACAGCCGCTGTCTCTTCTTGGGGGTGGTCCCACACGGGGCCTTCCTCAGCCTGAAGACCCCCAGCCCCCGCTGCGGGCAAGTGAGAATAGGTTCCAATCCTCTTCCCTGAAAATCTGCCACGGTCACTGCACCTCACCTCCTGGTCAGTGTTAGCCCAGTGCGAGGCCGCTGGAAATGCCCCCTTCGTCTGCATCGCAGGGGTTTGGAGAACATGGACCCTGGGCTCACCGTTCAGTGCAGGACCCCACGGGCCCAAGCGCAGCGTGCTGGGGGCTCAAGACGCTGACTCCAAAGTCCAAGGTCAGCTGAGCACCGAGCCCTGTGCTGTGCTGAGCACTCTCACTTTTGGGCAAAGTTACCAAAGTTACTTCCCGTTTTCCCCAGGTTAACAGAGTAACACAGATTTAACTTCTCTTACCGTCTCTAGGCCTACAGAGTCTCAGGCAACAGCGAGACCACCTGGGATTCCTGGACCCCACAGGGGTCCCTGAGGAAGCACATTTCTCAGTTCCTGGGACGGGAGGGCAGGTTAGAAGTGCCTGAAGCCCGTCCAGGACGGAGGGAGGAGTGACTCTGACTTTCTACACGTTTTTGTGGTGTTCCTGCTGCCAGGCTTCTCAGGGAGCCCCTTCCCAGGGAGGCTGGGGGAGGTGGCCTTTCTGCTGGGAGCGGGAAGACCCCTCACCTGCACTCCCTGCCCAGGGCAGGGCTCGGGTGGACAGAGGGAAGTGAGCACCTCTCCCTGCAGGTTTTACTGAACACAATAACGGGCCTGTGAACTCACCAACAGGGGGTTGTACGCGCCACAAGCACCAAAAGCATTTTCGTCCCTCAGATACACGGGTCGAGACATCAGCCTCTCCAGCATGGACACATTCAGCCCGTAGGCCATGGCCAGTCTGGACTTGATGACCGGGCCGAGCTGCATGGGGTCTCCGGCAAGCACGATCTGTGGTACACCGAGGGGCGGCTCAGCCCTCGAGGGAGACGGGCCACACACACGGTGGGGAGCAGAGGGGTGCTGCGTGGCTGGGCCTGCCGATGGTTGCTCTGGCTGCAGGGGACTGGGGAAGAGGCTGGGAGAGCAGGGAGGACGCAGCCAGAACTGCCTGTGCAAGAAGACAGCAGCCCCGACAAGGGCAGCAGAAATAGAGGAAAAAACAAACGGGCTTGAGACAGGAGCTCCCTCTCAGAGCAGCTCCTACCGCATCACCGGCGTCTGCTCCACACCTGCAGCCTGGGCTTCTCTCCTCATCTCCCAAAGCAGTAAGAGTCCTGGGATTTGGCCTGTCTTCTGGGAGTTTCTGTACACCCAGCCCCGGCAGACCTTCTGCCCTTCCGCCCTGGGGTTCAACTTCCTCACGCTGCCCACCTGTCTCAGCCAGAGAGACCCTTGTTCCCTCCCACGGCCCCTCCCCTCCCTTGCGCTTGGCCTTATGTGCCTGGTGACCTGCACAGGGGTGCTGGGCCCCCAGGTGGGCTTCTGAGGATGGGGGCTCAGGAGAAGCAGGTGCCCCCGGCGGCTCAGTGCACAGCAAGGGACGGGGGAGTTTAGACGATGTGTGAGTTACGATGTGAGGTGCCCCAGGAGGAAGCAGGTGGGAGCAGGAAGGGAGAGGGGACCCCGCCTTCATGAACGCAGAGCTGGTGGGTCCCCAATACCTAGAGGGGCTCTTAACTTCTGTTTTACCAGTGAGTGAGTTGAGACAAAGCTGCCCTTCTCCGTGTAGTGCAAAAGGAATAAAGTATGTGACTGAATAACAGAGCCACGGCCTCCAGCTCCTGGGGCTGGGGGTCTTGGGCACTTTCGCCTGACCCCTGTAAGGCCGCAACTATCCCTGACAGGCCCATGGCGTCCCATCCCCGCGGGAACACAGGGGAAGAGGGGAACAGCACGCACAGCAAACAGCTGACAGGCCTCACCTGGCCGCTGACGTCTGAAATCAGCCCCAGAGGAATGAGGCACTCCGGTTCGCTCGCCTGCCCGGCCTCGTCCACGAACACGTGCGTAAAGTGTCCGACTCTAGAGCCAAAGAGGTCCCCAGCGGTGATCTCTGCCAACTGTCCAGCGACGGGCCTGTGGCACGCCCTGGCAAGGCCGAGCCGGGCATCGAGTGGGTGCCAGTGGGGCTGCCAGGGGGTCTGGGTGTCACCAGGCCTCAGGTGCCACAGGCCCGTCGGGCGACATGAGCTGCCTACATCAGCGACTGGTGCTCTGTAAGCAACTTGTGTTTGCTTAACAAACTTAGGACAAAAAGAGGGGTGAGGGGCAGGTATGAGCAAAGCCCAGAGCGTGTCCCAGAGCAGCTCTTGGGGCAGGTTTCCGGCATACTCTTCCCTCTGTGTCGGATTTCTAGAGATTAATCAAAATGCCCAGATTTGGGTCTTGACTTCACCACTTCCTTGCTGTGTGACCCTGGACAGGCTGCTTCACCTCTCTGTGCCTCCATTTCCCCAGTGTCAGGTGGGATGTGGCTGATGGGAGCACGGTGTACACTGGCTGTCAGTGGTCACAGACAGGGCCCTTGGGCCCCGTCCCCGACTCTGCCTTTCGCGCTGCTCTCAGCTGGGCACTGCCCTGCCCTCTGCGCCAGCAGGCCGAGGCCCTGGGAGCCCAGGGGACGGCACCGGGCCGCCCTCTCCCCAGACCCCAACAAAGCTGAGTGAGGCAGCACCACCTGAGGAAGCACCCTAGTGCCTGGAGAAGCAGATTCAGAGCAGAGAACACGCCTGGGCCGTGCCCGGCCCACCTGGCTGCTGAGCCTGAGTCTCCTCCCAACCCCAGACGCTGCGCAAACGCTGCCGCCTGTCCCCAGATGAGACGGGACCAGTGGGCAGACACGTTCCTGCTTCTGCTCTAGTGAGTTTGCTTCTTCAGTGCAGCCTAATTTGTAAGTCTCAAGATAACAACTTCCCATGTGACACCCATTAACGCCCTCTTCCGAGACAGATGAGGAAATCAGTGGTTCCTACCTCATGTCCCAACTTCTGTCGAAAAATTAATAGTATGCACCTTTCCTAGAAGGTACACATTTAAGTTTTGAATTCTGTGTTAACTGCAGTTATTTACCATCACTGCAGCCCTAGGGCATCGCTCCTGCTCTAGAGCTGCCGGCTGGCCCCCAAAGACCCTCCAGCCTGGGACGCCTGCGCCTCCCCCCTGGGCTTCTCCGGCAGCAGCTGCCCTGGCTGGCCCTGCCCGTCCCGCCCCGACATCAGCCCCTGGGAGCAGCGTCCACAGCGGGCACCTGCCAGCCCCGCCCTGCGCAGAGCCCTCTCCAACGAGCTTTGGCCCTAAGACAGAGGCGACCAGGTGTGCTCTTGCTGGGAGTTTCTTCATCTGAGGCCCTGACCTCGGACTCATCAACGAGTGTTAACACAAAACCCCCCTCTTGTTTAGACCTGTGGGCGCCAGTCCCGCAGCCATACCACATGTGGCTCTTGGGCACCTCAGGGGGGCTAGTCTGAAATGCAACCTGCTCATTGTGCAACACGCATACCAGACGTTGAAGACTGGAACCAAAGAAGAAGTAAATGCTCATCAGTCATTGCTAATTACATAATGAAAAGGCATCCTGTATATACGAGAGTAACTCCCAACACAAGAGACAGGCGCGGTGGCTGCGCTCTGCTCCTGGGCAGCGCTGCTGGCCTCTGGTCCGTGTGGTGCTGGTGGACCATGGAGCCCACAGCAGAGACAGGCAGGTGATGGGGGCAGCAGGTGATGGTCCCCAGCTCATGGGGACCCCGGGGAGGCCCGGCCTCTGGCGGTTACCTTAAAACACTGCTGCTGGACACTGCCCTGGGGTGGCCCAGCCAGAAGCTGCAGGGGTCGTCTCTGGGCTGCAGAGAGGGCAAGGCTCTCTCCTCCAAGGACCCTGCTGCTCCCTCCCGCCCTCAGCCTGCCCCACACGGCCTGGTGCTCAGTCACTGCGGGGGCTGCTTGCAGCCTCCTGCCCTGCCTCGCCCCAGGGGTCCGAGAGTACCTTGCTCCCAGGGCAGCGCCTCTGGGTGTGCAGCCCTGCCCCCCACCCCAGGGCGTGTCCACCCATGGTGTCACCCCTCCTGACTCACCCCTGCTCGGAAGCCTTTGAATGGCTTCCAACCTAATCAGGGGTCAAGTCCAAAGGCCTCTCCACCACCAGTGGCCCTGGGTGCCAGGCCTCCCCTCCGATCTGCTCGACAGGCCACAGCTCTGCAGTTTTCTCTGGGGTAACGTGCTCAGGGCTCTCTGGCCACAGGACCTTTGCACATGGGTCCATCTGCTTGCCTGTCCCACTGTTGGGTCCTTCGAGTCTTTGGGGTCTCAGCACATACACCACTTCCCTGGCCCAGTTCCACTGCGGCCCTCCCCTCCCAGCCACTCTCCCCAGCGCACTGCTCCGTCCTCCAGGGTCTGTGTCAGAGCCTCCCTCAGACGGAAGCCTGAGGAGGACACAGACCTGTCTGGGAGACCCGGCACCCCACTCGATGCCAAGATGCTTACCTCACTCCTATCTGGTAGAAAAGCCCTGCACTGCTGCATGTTGTAATTATTACCCGGAAGCGCGAAGCTTTCCAGATATCTTCTCCATCTTTGCAATATGGTTTGATGGCGTCAATGATTGTCTGGGGACAATGGGGGGGGGGTGGAGTCAGGTTTTTTGTTTCAAAGCAAGTATTTCTTTAAATTGGACAGAATCATGAAGCTGAAAGGAATTCTAAAAGATAATGCCCTGTTGCCATTTCTTAATTATGACTACGCAACGATTTAAGATTTTCTTTTTTTTTTTTTTGAGACAGAGTCTTGCTCTGTTGCCTGGACTACAGTGCCATGGTGTCAGCCTAGCTCACAGCAACCTCAAACTCCTGGGCTCAAGCGATCCTCCTGCCTCAGCCTCCCGAGTAGCAGAGACTACAGGCTCATGCCACCACATCTGGCTAATTTTTCTATTTTCAGTAGAGACGAGGTCTCATTCTTGCTCAGGCCGGTCTCAATCTCCTGACCTTGAGCAATCCGCCCGCCTCGGCCTCCCAGAGTGCTAGGATTACAGGCGTGAGCCACCGCGCCGGGCCTAAGATTTTCTCAAATTAAAATATTTTATACTTCCATATTGATTCAGTCCACGTTTTGTGGACTCTAGAGCCATGGATATAACATGTAATCCTGCAGACCCTTTGTGAAAACAATTTCATACATTTTCTAGATTTAATTTCTTTTTTAAAGCAATACTTTATAAGTAAATCAGAAACTTCTAATTTCCCTAAAGGGATACTTATAACCAAAATAAAAGGAGCTAAAAAGAAACAATACATTTAGGGATCAAACACAAGAGGGACGTGAGAATCCAACAAAGCTAAACAGGCCCACAACAGGACTGACAGTCTACACAGAGCGTGAGCTGTAGTGAAATAGTCGGGAACGAAACTCTGGCACGCGGCACACGGCACTCTCTCAACGCCCTCGGTGGTGACTCCGCCTTGGCTTGTGTTGCCCTCCCGGGAGGTCCTGGGACCCCGCCGCCCTCACACCCGGGCTCACCTCCTCAAACCTGCAGGTGGCATTCACCCGGACCATGGCCGCCGGCCTCAGCACCTCGCTCTCATGCAGCCGCAAACACACAAGGTCCGCGGCGCTGTTGGAGGGCGCGCAGACCAAAATCCGACTGTCCGGCAAAGCAAAATGCACCTTCATCGAGGACACAGAAGAGACCAATGATCGTAAATGTCCACCCTGCAGCCTGGAAACCGTGAGCCTGACACCCCCATGCACAGGCTCACGTGCAGGGACTCAGCCACGTGGACCCAGGCGTTAAACCCTGATATCTCTGAGACACGGCCCGAGTGACGTCGAAGTGACAGTTGGCCTCACGGTGCTGCTGCGACACCTGAGCCTCGGTGGTCAAGCTCTCCGAGCTCTCCAAGACTCTAAGCCACTGTGTGAGGCAGAAACCGAGTCAGACTCATTCTCACGCACCGGCCTGCAGCGCAGCACTGAGGCAGGCACTCGGTGTTGGCTAATCCGAGTTACACACGAATGCCACATGCTGGCGGTCTCTGCCTTGCAATGGTGCAACTTAGGATGCTCTGACTCTGTGACAGCGCACAGGCAGCATCCACTCAGGATGCTCCCGGACGTGCGACGGGACAACATCCTGATGGACCCGCCGCCAGTCGAGGAGCACCTGCACACACCATTCTCATACATTCCAAATATAAAGGGACGTGTCGGAAACTTCTGCAGAATGGTCGCTCTAGTTAGTTGCTGTGCAACTTCTTTGTGGCAAAATTTCAGGACGTGATCAAATAGTTTACTGCTCTAAAAACGAAGTTTCTTTCAAAACCTATAAAGTAAGCTTTAAAAATCCTACATATGTAAAAGGAAACTTAACTAAACGTTACAAAATAACAGAGGTTTCTCAAGCTCTTTACGACTTCTGATTCCACTATTCAAACTCTCACTTCCTCAAGACGCAGACCCCGGCTCCTGCGGCCCCACCTCACCTGCAGGACGGCCTCGATTATCGTCACCGTCTTTCCCGTCCCAGGAGGTCCAAAGAGAACATAGGGCAGCGGGCGGCAGTCGCCGCTCAGAATCCGTCTAACCGCCAACTGCTGGTTCTCATTCAGCACTGGATTGAAGAATTCCTTCTCTCTTGCTCTAGGGGTCGGGATTTCACCTGCTGTGTTCAAAGTGGAGACACGGTCTCGGTGAGACACACCCTCTCCCAGGCACAGACTGCGCCAAAGGCCGAAACAGAACCGAGATGGGGAGCGGCTCTCCAGTGTGACAGGGACCCCGTGAGAGCACCTCGTGTCCCCTCTGATGACCTGTCCGCATTTCACTCTTCTCCCTTGTATGTGCACTGGAGACATGATTTTAGAATTTTCACATCTTACAAGAGCACATAGCAAAAATAATCCATAATCTAAGTCTTTTTAAAGCATCTAACCCAAAACACTGAGTCTCCACTTAGCCTCCAGCTGCGACGAGACCACACCTCTGTCCTGACTGTTCTTACTTCCGCGTGACAGCACCTTTCTTGTGAACTAAAATAAAATCTTAAGCCCCCAGCTGACTGAAAGGACCCCTCCCTCTTGGCCAAGGGCCCCCAGACATGCCCAGGCACGATTCTTGAGCTGCTCCTGCCCGAGCCTCACACACACATACCCAAGTCGCTTGTCTCTGTGGCCAAGGCCACCACCCCTGGCAGGTCCTTGGCACCAGCACACTTCTCCTTCCTTCCGTGCTTAATTTGGTCCTTCATGGTTTTCCTATTCTAGAAATTATCATGCAGGAAAATGGTTAAAAAACCAGCTTTGTGTTTACACTGGCTTAGAGAACAAACATTAACATCTACTATAACGAAGTATATTCCTTAACACCTCCATGGACGGGTTGTAGGTCAGATCCTTTGAAACAATGAAAATTTAAAAATCTGCTAAAAAGGGTTATGCTTCTTTTTTGAACTCTTTTAAATATAAATAAACTACATTTTGTAATCATGAAACCAAAACAAAGGACTATATTGAGGACTGAACTCTGATCTTTTTCTTTGCCCCAAAATTCCTTTCTAAGGGGGCCTGGGGAGTCACGCCTGCAAATGATAACATCTCAGTAAACAGGATTTTATGATGTGCTTTACTTCCCAGCCTGATGCTGGCACAGCATCACATCAAAGACAGAAGACCCTTGTTTCAACTCAAGCATTCCTTTCTGCTCATTCCTGGTCTTTGGACCAAGCCTAACTCTTTCAGCCAATTGTCAACTAAAGGATCCCTAAACCCACCTATGACGTGTAAGCCCTGCTTTGAGATGTCCCGCCTTTTCCTGCCAAACCAGTGTGCTCCTTCCGCGTATTGATTTATGACTTCACCTGTAACCCCTCTCTCCCCAAAATGTAT
>CAUYRT010087522.1:0-33083 GCA_963574885.1 Lepilemur ruficaudatus | reverse complement strand
CAGCCTAGCTCACAGCAACCTCAAACTCCTGGGCTCAATGATCCTCCTGCCTCAGCCTCCCGAGTAGCTGGGACTACAGGCATGCACCACCATGCCCGGCTAATTTTTCCTATATATTTTTAGTTGGCCAATTAATTTCTTTCTATTTTTAGTAGAGACGGGGTCTCGCTCTTGCTCAGGCTGGTTTTGAACGCCTGACCTCGAGCGATCCACCCGCCTCGGCCTCCCATAGTGCTAGGATTACAGGCGTGAGCCACCGCGACCAGCCTATAAATTCTTTTTTATTAGGTTAGGGAGTTTCCATCCATTCCTACTTTGCCAAAAGTTTAGTTAAGTATCTTAATTTATTAAACATGTTTCTGCATTTTTTATGATAATCAGAATCTCTCTCCTTTAATACGTTAGTGTAGTGAGATATTAGTTGCTTTTCTGATGTTAACCCAACTTTGTCACAGTGCACACTGTTACCTTTATTTAAAAAGTCTGTTGTTGGATTTGGCTTATGAAATGTATATTACTAATATTTTTAATTGACAACTTCATAGTTGTATGCATTTGTAGGGTACAGTGTAATGTTTTACTGCACGTATAGAATGTGGAATGATTAAATCAGCAAATTACCATATCCATCACCTCGCTTATGTGAACTATCTTAAGGTTTCTTCATTGTGTTCACAAGTAAGATTGACTTGCAAGTTTCTTTTCCTCCACTGTCCTCATCTGGTTTCGGTACTGGCATATTTATGATGATATGTGAACCTCCTAAAGTGGCTCGAAGTGTGTTCCCACTTTTGTAGTCTCTTGAACAAATCTGTGTAGGATTGTAATTTTTAGTTATTTTTATCATCATAAATTTGTTTGCTACCCTTTTACTATCTTTTTATTTTCTGAGGCATCTGTAGTTGCTTTTTCTTTTCAATTCTTACTTGTTTACATATTTGTGTTCTTCCTCACCTACTTCCCTCCCCTGATTAATCTTGCAAAAGTTTATCAAAAGTCATTCCAGAGAAGTAGCTTTTGGCTTGTTTATCTCTATTGTGTATTTATTAATAATTTATTTTGACAATTCAGCTCTTTATTGTTTGTTTCATTCCATTTTCTTTGGGTATATTCTGCTGTTACTAAGTTCTTAGGTTGGATGCTTTGCTCATTTGTTTTACCATCTTAATTTCTGATGTAAGCATTCATTTATCTCTATCTAGTACTATATTAGTATACTGCAGATTTTTGATATGACATATTTTCAGTCAGTTCTAAACATTTTCTAATTTTCATTATGATTTCTTTTTTCATCCTTGAATTTTTCTGTTTTTTTGTTATCAAGTCAATTTCTAATTTAATTTGTTTTGGTCAGAGAATGTGTCATGTGCATACCGGTTATTTAATGTTTTTGGATCTGCCTAATGGCCTAGTATGTTGTCAGTTTTTGCTGTGTGTGTTTGAAAAGAATATGTGTTATGTGGTTAAAGGTGCAATGTATTTATGCCCATTAAATTAAAATTGCCAAATTCTTTTGTCTTTGTAGCTAGCAGTTACCAAGAGGCATGTTATGTTATTCTTCCATTTTAGCAGATTTGTTGGCAGTTCTGTCAGTTTTTTGTTTTATATATATTTGAGGCTGTGTATTGTTATATACTGTTTAGTTGACCCTGTTATGATTATGAGCTGGCCCACTTCTCTTTAGTAACATTTTATCTTAAATTCTGTTTTTTTTCCTGACAGCTACATCAATTTCATTAATTTTTTTCCTTTTCTTTTTGTTTTTCTAAGAGCAATCTGTCACCCAGGCTAGAGTGCTATGGCGTGATCATAGCTCACTGTAGCCTCCAACTCCTGGGCTCAAGCCATCTGCCCTGGCTTAGCCTCCTTAGTAGCTGGGACTACAGGTGTGTGCCACCATACCTGGCTAATTTTTCTTATTTTTTGTAGAAATGGGGTTTTGCTATGTTGCCCAGGCTGGTCTTAAACTCCTGAGCTCAAGCAATCCTCCCACCTAGGCCTCCCAAAGTGCGAGGATTACAGGTGTGAGCCACTGTACACCTGGCTGTTTCATTAACTTTCTTTTGATTAGAATGTTTGTCTTTTTCCAACTTTTTACTGTCAGCCTTTCTATGCCCTTGTGTTTTATATGTATTTTTAATGAACACATAAATTTGGATTTTCTCTTTTATTCAGCCTGACAATCTTTGTTTTTTATCTAGAACATTAAATTTATTATATTTATTTGTGATTACTGATAAATTCTAATTTATTTCTGGTTTTTTTGTGTGTGTGAGTTTTTTCTTTCTTCTTTTGGGGTTTGATAATCTTTTTTTTTTTTTTTTTTTTTTTGTCACAGAGTCTCAGTCTGTTGCCTGGGCTAGAGTGCCGTGGCGTCAGCCCAGCTCACAGCAACCTCAAACTCCTGGGCTCAAGCGATCCTTCGGCCTCAGCCTCCCAAGTAGCTGGGACTACAGGCATGCGCCACCATGCCCAGCTAATTTTTCCTATATATTTTTAGTTGGCCAATTAATTTCTTTCTATTTTTAGTAAAGATGGGGTCTCGCTCTTGCTCAGGCTGATTTTGAACTGACCTTGAGCGATCTGTCCACCTCGGCCTCCCAAAGTGCTAGGATTATAGGCGTGAGCCACTGCACCCGGCCCGGGGTTTGATAATCTTGTTTCTGATTACATAGTTTGGGTATCATAAACTACAGTCTTAATTTTTATTTTTATTCTTTTATTGACCATGATAGATATTTTAACATCCATACTCAGTTTGGTCTAGTTAATCTGTATATTCTGTCTCAGCCAGAGTAGAACAGAGACTTAAAAACATCTCTCTCCTGACTTAATGTGCTATTACCGTCCAGAGTTTTAATTATCTTTTTTCAATTTCACAAATTAACCATTTAAAAATATAATCAGCATTTGTTTATGCCTAGTCAACATATTACCAGTTTCTTTACTCCTTCATTGTCCTTTGTGTTTAAGACCTTTCCTCTGGGATCACTTTACTTCTTGAAGTATCTTCTTTAGAATTTCTTTAAGGGAGAGTACATTAGTAGTAAACTCTCTCAGTTTTTATTTGCAGTAACATGTCTTTATCACTCTGTCCTTGAAAGATCATTTCCCTGTATATACATTTCTAAGTTGATAGTTATTAGTACCCTAAAAATGTTATTCTGCTCTCTTTCATCTGGCTTCTTTTCTTGCTTTAAGAAATCTGTTTCAGTTTGTTACACCTTTGAAGGTAAATATCTTTTGTCTTTGGCTGCTTTTAAGATCTCTATGATTGTTGAATTCATCAGTTTCAGTGTGATTTTTTTGAGACAGTCTCACTGTGTTGCCTGGACTAGAGTGCCATGGTGTTAGCCTGGCTCACAGCAACCTCAAACTCCTGGGCTCAATGATCCTCCTGCCTCAGCCTCCTGAGTAGCTGGGACTACAGGCATGCACCACCATGCCCGGCTAATTTTTTCTATATATTTTTAGTTGGCCAATTAATTTCTTTGTATTTATAGTAGAGACGGGGTCTTGCTCTTGCTCAGGCTGATTTCGAACTCCTGAGCTCAAACGACCTGCCCACCTGGGCCTCCCAGAGTGCTGGGATTACAGGCGTGAGCCACCGCGCTGGCCTTGGCCTGTGTCATTTTATATTCCCACCAGCAGTGCATGACGGTTCCAGTTTTTCCCCATCCTCACCAACACTTGTTATTTTCTGTTTTTTTTTTCACATGATTGTCCTTTGAATGCGAATTGGTATCTTGTTTTGATTTGCGTTTTCCTAGTGATTGGTGATGTTGGGCATCTTTTCATGTGCTATTGGCCATTTGTGTATCTTCTTTGGAGAAATGTCTATTCAAGTCTTTTGTCTGTTTTTCAGTCAGCTTATTTTTTTGTTTTTTTTAAAGGGTATATTTTATTTTATTTCAAAATATTATGGGGGCACAAGTGTTTTTGGTTTCGTGGATCACTTTTGTACTGCTTGAGTCAGGGCTGTAAGTGCGCATCACCCAGATGGTGTTCATTATAATGCTTAGGTGGGTTTTCGCCTATCCCCTCCCCCCTGGTTTCTTGTTGTTGAGTTGTAGGAGGTTTTTTTTTTTTTTTTTGGGGGGGGGGATTCTGGATATTAATCTTGTATCAGATAAGTATATGATTTATAAATATTTTTCTCCCATTTTGCAGATTCCCTTTTTTTGATAGTCCTATTTGATGTACAAAAGTTTTTAACTTTGATAGAGTCTCCTTTTTACATTTTTAGTTCCTCTTTTAAACATATTTTATATTCTGTTCCTGACATTTCCAATATTTGAGTTTTGTTGGTCTGATTCTTTAATTTGTTGTTCTGTAAACTCACAGTGGCTTGTTTCCTTGTGTATTTAGTAAAATTTATATATCAGTATTTGGGAGTATTTCTGGGAGACTCTAAAGCCTGGATTAAGGTGCGTTCCTCCAAGTGCCTAGGTACACAGACAGCACAGGCCTGCTTTAATTCTGTTCGCTTGAAGATTGGGATCACACGGGTCCTGCTGTAATTGGGCAAGAGACTTATTTGTGGGCCTGCTGTGGTTATTAATTGTCAGAATAACTTTCCCTCTTTCATTGATTGTTAAAGTCCAGACTGGCAAGTCCCTCTCTCCTTCTTTCGCTCCTCCCTTCTCCTTCCTCTGTCCCTCCCTTTTTCCTGGTTGGTTATTTAGTCTGTTTTGTTTATTTATTTTGATTTTTTTTGAGACAGAGTCTCACTCTGTGAACCCAAGTACAGTGCAGTGGCATCTTTATAGCCCACAGCAGTCTCAAACTCCTGGGCTCAAGTGATCCTCTTGCCTCAGTTTCCTGAGTAGCTGGGACTACAGGTGCGTGCCACCACATCCCGCTAATTTTTCTATTTTTGTTAGGCACAGAGTTTTGCTGTTGCTCAGGCTGGTCTTGAACTCCTGAGCTCAAGCAGTCCTGCTACCTTGGCCTCCCAGAGTGCTAGGATTACAGACTTGATCCTTGTTTGGTTTTGATACAGTTTACTCTTGGGCTGAGGATCCCAGCTTTATGTAGAGGGATATCTTGTTTGATCCCCCACCTTAAATGGCCCCTGGCTTTATCTCCTGGCTTTTAAACCTTAGGCAGCTGTCAAAATGGAAACTCAAGGTCACTAGGGGCTGACAGTGTCTCCAGAGTAAATGCATGAGTACTTGCTTTCATCTCTGGATCTCTGCTTTTGCTTCTGTTTCAGCTTCTCATGATTCCTTAATTTCTTGTAAGCTCAGCGATGCATTTAGAATTTTAAAAAACGTTTTATCCACCATTTTATTGGGTTTTAGCAGAAGAATTCAGGGTATCTGGTCAGCTTGTACCATCCAGAATCAGAGGCCCACTTATTTAAAGAAATGCAGTGTTTCAAATTTACAGAAAAGTACATAGAATAATAGAAATAATACCTATTTGCCTACCTCTTAGATTAAAAAATGTTAATATAGCCGTCTTATAATCTTTTTAAAAAAGTGACATGTCACGGATATAATTGAACCCCTTCTAGTCCCTTTAGACACCATTCTCCAGCCTCTGTTCCTTCCTCCACAAAGGTAATCAGCCTTAGAGCTGGTTCTTCTTCCTTCCATGTTTTCATACTCTTCCCCAAAAGGTAAATAATATACTACTGAGTTTTTAAAATTTTATATATGTATTTGTACATGTCTTGTCATTTGCCACTTTCATTCAGAATAATTTTCAGTGTTTATGCAGGTTGGTAAATACATCTCTAGTTCAGTCATTTAACTGCCTTATAAACCGCTGTGTGACTGTACTCATTGTATCACCTATTGGTGGAAATTCAAATCGTTTCTCTTTTTTTTTTTGTTATTATATGCTGTAGGAACATCTTTTTTTGCTATTATATGCTGTAGGAATATCTCTGTGGCCTTTCTATGTATGTGGGAGAAGTGCTCTAGGAAATAAATGCCTAGAAGTAGACTTATACATACCTTGCTGGTCAGGACTATCAGCTTTTTCTAGATAATTCTACATTCCGAGTGACTGTTCTGTTTTGTGTTACCATCAGCAGTTTATATTGGTGCCCAGACTTCCCAAGTACTTGTTTTTGTATTGTACTTAATTTTTTCCTAATCAATCAAAGGATAGCCCCTTGTTTTAATTTGCACTTCTGTGGTTACTAGTGAGGTTGAGTATGTTTTCACATTTATTTTCTATTTTTACCTTCTAGTCAGTGAATTGTCTCGCCTGTTGTTCATTGGCCACTTTTCTGTTGCATTTTGTATTTGCTTTAGATTACATTTGGCAGCACATAACAAAAAACTCAGCAATGTTTTTGAAAACGACAGATTTTTCTCTCACGTGAGATACGGAGCTATGTGGTCTAGATATGGTTTAGTGGCTCCAGGATGTCAAGAGAGACTCACAATTCTTCTATTTTTGTGTTTTACTTTCTTAGGGGTTGCCTACCATCTTCTAGGTCTTCTTATGGTCCAAGATGATTAGTAGAGCAATAGCCATCATGTCCATTTCTAGGGAGCAGGAAAGAAGATCCAAGGGAAGAAGATACCTTTCTAGTTGAATCATCTCCCTTTTAGGGAATCCCACCCAAAACTTTGCTAACATCTTATTGGCCAGAATATATCCCATAGGGGCTGCTAGCTAGAAAGGGGACCAGGAAATGTCATTTAGCTAGGCACATTGCTATGTAAATAGAATTAGGACTTTGTTACTAAGGAAGAAGGGAAGAGTGAAGCCTTGATTGTCAGTTTCTGCTCTGAGTTGTCTTTTTCTTACGTTTTTGTGAGTGTTTTTATGTTCTGAACATTAACCCTGTATTAATGACATGCAACGCAGTTATTGTCTTCTCCTCTGTGACTAATCTTTCACTTTACTATGGTGCCTTTAAATTCAGAAGGGTACAATTTTAATATAGTTGAATTTACTAATTTTTTATTTTAGAGACTGGGTCTTGTTCTGTCCCCCAGGGTGGAGTGCAGTGGTGCACTTTTAGTTCATTGTATACTATACTACAGGGGCATGTCACCACGCCTGCCTAGTTTTTAATTTTTTTTGTAGAGATGGGGGTCCAACTGTGTTGCCCAGGGTGGTCTCTTGAGGCCCACTGGCCTCAAGTGATCCTCCTGCCACAGGCATAAGCCACTGCACCTGACCTGAATTTATTAATTTTTAAAAAAGATTTTTGGCTTTTGTTTATTGTTTAAGAAATTCTTCCCTACTTTGACATCTTTCTCCTATGTTTTCTTCCTAGTGTTTTGTTAAAGTTTTGGTTTTCATTTTTAATCTTAAATTTATCTAGAATTTATTATTATATATAACATGAATAAAGATCTAACTTTATGTTTTTCTTTGGAAATGTCATGTGTCTTTTTCTGGGAATTGTCTCTGCTGCATTGTTTTTTCCTGCTTTAATACTGTCCTTTAAAATTATTATATCTTCATAAATGTTCATGTTTGATTGGGTATGACCCCCCTTTTAGCCTTCTTTTTTAAAATTAATTTGACCTTTTTGAGCCTTTACTCATACATGTGTTAGGGTCACCTTGTTACATGAACTTTACTAGGATTTTAATTGTAATTATATTAATTGTTATAGATTAATTTTGGTAAGACCTGTATGTACATTTTTAAATGTATTTCTCCTAGCAATTACGAGATGAATTCATTCGCAGCATTTTGTAGAGGGGAACCTGAGGTTCAGAGAGGTATCTTTGCCCAGTGTTTTCCAACTAGTGTACTGCAGAGATCGGCTTAGAAACCAGGTCTTTCTGATTCTGTATCCTGTAATTTTGTCATTAAAGTGAGCTGTGAGATTGCTTTTGAGATAGGGCAGGCCTGTTTGTAAAGAGAAAGAAGGGAGCCACTGCTAAGGACAGCTTTCAGGTAAGATAAAATGGAGGGGGGGAGAGAGAAGAGACAAAGAAGGAACTGAGGCTGTATGCAAGAGAGGAGGGTGTAGATTTAAGAGACAGTTATGGGGGAGGGAATATTTTGCAAGAAATTGGAGGTGATAGAAGAACATTGGGATGAAGAGAGATTTTGAAAAGGAAGATATGTAAAGAACTCATTATACTGGAAGGCTTTTTTAAAAGGACAGGTTTCAGATTTGAAAGAATAACTTTGAGTATATATTAGAGATTAATTAGGGCAGTGACTCTTAAATTTGTTTAACTGGTAAGATCTAGTACCTGAGATTTATAATACTCTTTGTGGAATATCATGAAATATTATTATGATAACTTTAAAAGTAGCAAATTATTGCATTTTTGTGTTAGTTGATTTGAATTTAGATAGAAGCAGTGATAAATTCCAAAGGTTTAAAAAAAGATTATGGAGGCAAAACTGAAAGTTGAACAAATTCTTACCATTAACTTAAAATTTTCAATGAATGAGTCAAAGACCACCAATATTCATGTTTTTTGGTGGCTCATCTGTCGTTTTCTAACTGGAATGTTAAACCATCTGTCTGAGTTCATTTTCTGCTGACAGAATACCACAGACTGGATAATTTATAAAGAACAAAAGTTTATTTGGCTCACAGTTCTGGAGGCTGGGAAGTCCGAGAGCTTGCTGCTGGCCTCAGATGAGAGCCTTCTAGCTGTGTTATCCCATGGCAGACGGGCAAGTGGGCGTGAGGAGGGGGGAGAGGGAAGGAGGAGAGAGAGAAAGAAATGGGATTGAACTTAACCTTTTATCAGGAGCCCACTTCCAGTTAATGACATTAATTCATTAATGACAAAGTTTTCTTAAATACAAGCATATTCTTGGTTGTGAAATCATCAAAAGCACAGCACTCGATGCAAACAGCATTAATTTAGTCCTCGGTTCGGACAACAATGACTGAACGCAGCGATATGCTTCCCTGTAAGCATAGATGTCGCTATGTACAAGTCATAAGTAAATTGGAGAACTCCTCATGACCTAGTCACCTCTTAAAGGCCCCACCTCTCAATACCATTACATGGCAATTAAATTTCAATGTGAGTTTTGGCAGAGACATTCAAATCTAAGAAATGTTTAATATGAGCTCTGTGGTATGGTTTGCAAACATGTTTTTATTCTACTTTTGTAGCTTATTTCACATCTACAATTAGTGCCTTGTTTTCAATCTGGCTTTATTTTTTTCCATTTTCATTTTTTATCCTATAGATAATATTTATAGTAAGCCAAGAATATCATTCAGATTTCTCCACTAGATGTCTGAGAGATTAGTCTACCCAGCTGTGTGTCCTCATCAGTAATACTTAAGGAGGTTCAAATTATTAACTTTGTGATCTTGGGCATACAACAATTTCCGAATCTTACTTTCTCCATAGAAGTGGTGATATAATTCCTACAGGGATGTTGCTGAGATTAAGTGGGATAATGTATGTAAAGCATTTAGCACTCTGCCTGGATGTTGTTGTTAATGGTAATAAAAGTTATAATTATTGCTGCTCAGGGGAAGGAAGAGTCTAAAGGTTCTATAGGATTTGATAATTAGGATACTTGACTTTTTTGAGGAAAGGTTTGGTAACATGATGGGGCGAGAAACCAGAATGAGTCACTGTAGACAGAAATTACAGACTCGTAGTGATTGGTATGACTGCTTAATGCCTACATTTTCTAATAGACTCTCATAAGGGCAGGGACCGTTTTCCCTCCTTCAGTATCCCTAGCTTCTGGCGTGGTGCTTTGGCATAGAGTCAGCCCTCAAATGTACTTTTTGAACAGAAACCATTTCGTAGGTACTTTGGTGTCTCTCTCCATCTTTCTCAAAAATATGTCTTAATCCATTCATCAGTTAGTAATCTTCAGAGTTCTACTTTTGGATGCCCCTGCGTCTGAGCCACTCATTGTGTTCTTCAGGAGATTTTGTAAACTGAGGGCAGCTGCGCCCGCCAGTGACACGGTGAAGAGTGGTGCCAGAAACCCCCTTCTACTGAGTTAGGAATTTGTGAGCTCCAGGTCCAGAAACACATCTAAGTTTCTCCCAATTTCTTTCCTTTATTTTCCGGAATATACCCAGGATTGGTCATTGCTCTCTACTACCACCTCCTGTTGCTTCTAACTCTTCTTGTTTTTTGGATTCCATCTGTGAAGTGTGAACCCCTTTAAAGCTTTTACTATTAGTGGCAATAGTGAGAATATAAACAGGGAATACAAAAAGGCCCACAGGCCCCTTTGATGGCCGGTTTGGTGGCTCACACCTGTAATCCTAGTACTTCGGGAGGGTGAGGCTGGAGGATTGCTTGAGCCCAAGAGTTTGAGACCAGCCTGGGCAACATAGACGGATCCCATCTCTAAAAAAATTAAAAAAGTAAGGAAAATTAGCCAGGCATGGTGGCACATGCTTGTAGTCTCAGCCACTTAGAGGCTGAGGCAGAGGAGGATGGCTTGAGCCCAGGAGTTAGAGGCTGCAGTGAGCTGTGATCACACCATTTCACTCAACCCCCTGCGACAGAGGAAGACCCTGTCTCAAAAAAAAAAAAAAAAAAAAAAGGCCTCTTTGTTATTATTTCTTTACTGGCGCTTGACAGGCTATGTAAAACACCCTAATGTCTGTGTTGTGTCTCAGAGGAAGACTTTCAGGGGGAAATTTGCCTTAAGAATGATGAGTCTTACATAAATTTGAGCCATGTAAGTATAGTTTCTTTTAATTAAGAGTTAGGACCCTACCTGGGTTTAATTTCCAGCTCTGCATCTTACTAATGTGTGACCTTGGGCAAGTTACTTAATCTCTCTGTGCCTCAATTTCTTCATCTGTAAAATGGGGGTAATATGTTTTCTTCATAGAGTTGTTAGGATTAATGAGATAACCTTCCTTCCTCTCTCCTTCCCTTCCTTCATTCCTTTTTTCCAATGTATATATCTATCTAAAATGCTTTGCCATGTTAAGTACTAACAGTGTTAGTTGTTGTCATTAAGTGCAGGCGTGCTGCATCTCGCGAGGCCGGGGAGAGACGGGCCGTAGTGCTCAGTGCTCAGGCTGACTGGGGAAAGATCAGGGAAAGTTAACAGAGGGCGAAGAGACTGAAGCAGATTTTTTAAGGCTAAGTTCAGATTTCTGAAGGGTGGGTTTGACAGGTGAGGATTTCTGAAGGTTAGTCCTGCCTGGGGAACTTTCAGGGGAAAATGCATATTTTTGGTTTTGACTCCCAGCCTATTGAATCTTTGGGTGCCGGAAATCTGTTTGTTTTTAAAGGTTTTCAGGACTTTCTTAGGCAGATAACTTCTTGCTATTTGGAAACTATTGCCAACTTCATTTTAAGAAGGAATTTAAAATTTTTGTTTTAGGAAACTAAAGTGAATACCAACCTATTTAGTGTATTGACTTGATAATTTTATTGTTTATGTGATAATATTTAACTAGGTAGTTAATATAAACTAACTTTTAGATTATATTTCATTTATAAAATCTAATATTTTGTAGCAAAATATTTTTAAGCAAACATATTTACTTCTAGGATATAGCCACTGTTCACAGTATTTTATTAGTAAAGGCTTTCATAGAAAGTATTAAAGAATTGTGTTAAATTCTTTCAGTTTTATCTGAGACCTGTAGAGGAAATATTTTCAGTTTTATCTAGAGGACTGTAGAGGGTGCTATATCATTAGGAATTGTAGTCTGACCTAGCTTTAGCTAACTAAGAATTCTCTTAAGCCAGAGTTTCACAGGAGTTAGTTTTTCTTGGGTGTAAATCTTTTTTTTATTATTATTTTGACTGAAATTAGAGTGACTAATGTTGCATAATGGATATAGTTTATAGTGAATATTGAGCTTGTTTGCAGCGTTTTTCGTCTTCTAGTTCTTTGATATAGTTGAAATCATGATTTGCTCTCTTTATATTGGTTTGAATAATAAAGGTTTATTTTCCCACCATCCACTCCCACCCCCCTTTTCCAAATTAAGGATTTGTAGGTCTTAATAGGTCAAAAGATAACCAAACCATATGACAGTAATATGTTAATATATTTTAGGTGGGTCTGGTTCCAAAGAGTATGATCTTTAGAACAAAGATTGTTAACACCGAAATGGAGTTGAAGAAACCTGGGCAGACTTTAGAAGTTGTTTTTGTTAAGATAGAATTATGGCTTTTTTGACTGATTAATTTATTACTCAGAGAGGAGTTCTATAAATTCTAAACCCTTTAACTGTTACCTAATTTTTCTGGTTAAATGGTGATTTTAGAAAACTCGAGGTAGAATTATTTGATCTTCTGTCTTAAAAGATGGCTTTTAGAAATTGGCTTTTAGTAACTTAGATTCAATTTCACCAGCACTGAAGAATTTAGGAATTATTTGAACTAGGTTAAGTTAGACTGAGTAGTATATCTTGAAATAAAAGGTGATGATAAGTTAGCTATGTTTTAAAAAATACAAAGTGTTAGATAAGGATCTCTTTTTCTAAAATGCAAGCAACTTTAAAGGATTCTGACCCCAACCATACCAGGAATTTCTTCCTTTTTCCTGAAACCATATTTTAAATATTTAGCATCAAGTTTTATACAGTAGTTTCTTAAAAAAATTAAGAATTTTTCCCTAAAACCCCCCAAA
Source organism: Lepilemur ruficaudatus (assembly GCA_963574885.1). NCBI lineage: Eukaryota > Metazoa > Chordata > Mammalia > Primates > Lepilemuridae > Lepilemur > Lepilemur ruficaudatus. The sequence continues at coordinate 20,555 of CAUYRT010087522.1, read as the reverse complement.
GGTGAAATTGTTTTCTCCTCTTGTGGGTAAAAGGCTTGCTGTGACTCAAGCTTTCTCATTAAATAAGTATACTCTGTTTTTGTTTTTAACTCTCAAGGCACCACCTTCCATGGTCAATAATGAACAGCGCCAGCATGCAGAGCACATATTCTTATCATTTAGGAAATCAAAGTCACCGTTTGCAGTTTGTAAGCATATTTTGGGTAAGTATTCACTTTAAAAATATTTTGGCAAATCAGATTTGGTGTTTCTGTCTTGAACATTAGGTATTTTAAATTCCTTTAAATGTAAGCAGATCCATACAGCTGAAATTTTTCATTAATAACCATTCTTTAAAGATATGACAGAGAGGAAACTTTGTTTATTTTGGATTTTCCCCCCTGGACATAGTGTTCAATAATTTGTTTTATTATTGACATAACATGAAGGCTGTTAATGGTGGGGGAAAAAATTTAATGTTTTTTTCAGCTGTTTTCAAATGTCATTTAATGTAGGAAATGTACTATAATATCTCTTATCCCAGTGTTAGTTTTAAAATTAAAGTTGTTTTTGAAGGTTTCTACATTTTCTTTCCTTTAGTTGTTTTTCCATAGTGCATTAAAAAAACCCAAACATTTAGTTCGTACTTGGCTTGCTTAGCAAATATTAGTCATTTCTGGATAGGTTATCACTGTGTATACTTAAATAAAGCACTGATTTTTACTTTCGTTAAATATGTTTTATGAGTACCTTTTATCTGACACATGTAAAGAAATGATCTTTTCTAAAACAGTCATAAAAAATATAGCTCTCTTGTCCAAAGATGTCATTTTCTAAAAGTTATATATGATGTTGCTCTTGGCGTCTTAGATATTTTTCAATATTAGTAAGAGAGATGTCATTGGTTGTTATTTTATAGCTTGATTACTATTGGCTGTTTTTCTTAGTTGGAGCCATCTTTTATAACCCATATTAAGGCTCCACAAAGCTATTTGAGTCATTCACGACCATAAAATTGATTAGTTGAGCATTAGGAACTAAAACATCAGACCTTTTATGCTTTCATTTAATAGTAAAACTTACCTGTTACCCGCCAGTACACGGTTTCCAGATTGAACTGAACTACAAAGTTATGTGTTAAAAATGCTATACATGTCAGGGCTTATGAATGAGAGTTGCTCGACTGTAGTAGAGAGAGCGCCGAGGAACTATCAGATCTAGGTGCCAGTGGTGCCTGCCCCAGGTTGTCCACTTGAGTAAATCGCTTAACCTCTCTGGGCCTCTTTTTCATCTGCCATGTGGGAATGACGATACCATTTGCCTTAATGGACTTGCTATCTTAAGTTGTTGTGAGGTGCAAATGTAATTACATAAGTAAAAGCACTTTGTGAATAAGTATGGTAAATGTCATGGCAACGTTACCTAATTTTAAATAGCTTTAAAAAAATATGACCAGCTGAAATGCTATGTTCTCTGTTCGCAAGGGGCTAGCAGCAGTAGTGAAGGTGGCCGTCTCATTCAGGAATTAGAGGAACGGCTTCAACAGTTACCTTTTAAATTCTCAATGAGGCCATTTAAATTAATTAACTTATTTGATTGGTCAGCTTTTATACTTGGATCAATTTGTTTCTGGCACTAAGACAATTTATCTTATGCATGTGGAGAATATTTAACTCAATGTTAAATTGAAAGAAGCAGAACTAAGCATCAGCATAAGGAGCTTAAAAGAGCGATAACTCATCCTTGCTGCCTTGAAATTGTTCAGCATTGATAGATTTAGAGAACCATCGTGTTAAACTGTAAACCTAAAACAATTTGAATCTGGTTTTCATGGCATATGCCATAATTACTTTGACTAGGCATCAAACATCAGCGTTTCATCTGACTTTCTATTGTAATTCAGTTGTCATTTCATACTAGTTGGGAAATAGTTGATTTATGTTGTAAGTATTTTATTAGAGCTTATTTGTTAATGTCACTCTTTCCTTTTTAGAGTATTTATATTTTACGAAGTACTATTGCTTTGTTATGATTGAGCTTGTTTTGGAATACTTTTGTTTTCTTGATAAAATTTTTCTAAAGAGTAGTATTGCTAGTTCTGGCCATGCTTTTAAAATCAGTTTGGGTTTTGGGACATTGACTGTTTAAAAGGTGGAGTGCATGTATTGCAAGCATAATCATTAATGTACTGCAAAGCTCTGTGTTACATTAATGTTTACATCTAAACTTCACAGAAAATCTTTTAACTCCTTACTCAGTTGCCACCAGCACAGAAGGGTAAATTCCTCTAAGAAGACTTCTCATACAAGTGGCAGTCAATCGCAATTCAGAATTTTCACATTCTTATTTAGGGATTATTTGTCATTTTTGTAGAACGTCTGGGTGATATATTCTAATAAAGGGGAGACTTTCTCTTTGATGCTTCCCTTAAAATTCTGGCCTCTTAAAATTCTTCCTTCTTACTTCTACCTCTTCAGTTTTATATGTTGCTCATTTTCCCTCATTTCTTTCTCTTCTTGTCCTTTTATTTTCATTCTAGTTTTGATTTTCTTTGCTCTTTTCTGTGTATGTGTGTGGTGTATGTGTCTGTGTGTGCGTGTTGCATGTGTATGTGTGTTTTGTCAGAAGAGTACTTTATTTAGACTTCCTCACCTCAGAAGTCTTTGGCACTTGGGAATTTACTAGTTTTTTGTGGTCAAATCTTCCTTCAAAGAGACGTGTGAGTTCTGTTCTTGTTAAGGAAATAACCAAGAACCATGAGGGATTGGTTTTACCTCTTCTGGAGCTAACTTTGCGGCATTCTTTTGTCCTTCTCTGAGAGAGGAATGGATTTCATTCACTTAACAAAACGAAATAAGAAACCTCCCAAAAGTTGGTTATCTCTGGATATGGAAAATGGTTTTCTTAGTAGTGCTATCAGTTTACTGGGAATTGATAGATCATCTTTCACCTGAGACTTTTTATTATTAGTTGGTGGGCATAGGTATCATTATGTCAAAAGAGCAGACTTTTGGAACTTAAATTGCCTGTGCTTTGGACAGAAATCTTTAAGACCAGAGAGGTGATTGTAGTAACTATACTATCTGTGGCTTGGCTACTAGGGTTTTCTTTTCTTTTCTCTTTTCTTTTCTTTTCTTTTCTTTTCTTTTCTTTTCTTTTCTTTTCTTTTCTTTTCTTTTCTTTTTTCTTTTCTTTTTTCTTTTCTTGATCAGAATGCAGCACTTTTTCTCTCTTGTTATTTATTTTACTTTAACTTTTGTCTTCATGATTCTGGCTAGTATCAGATGGCTGACAAGATACAAATGAATTTTATTTATATAGTTATTATTAAAGAAAGTTACTATGGTAGCAAGTACTAAAGTGACCTAAAATAGTTTATTATCTGGACAGTGTCCTAGTCAGTGGTAGATTTTCACAAATTTGAGTTCTTCATGAAGACCTTGCAGTTTCAAGCATCTTTATAGCAAAGAGCAAGAATGAGGCTTATGTGTACATGTGAAGTTCTAAGCACATACTGTTAGGCTTCTAGAGTCCCTTCTGACATCTCCTGCACAATTACGTATAAGTTAAGTTTATGGAGGCTAATAATCGTTTTCATGAGAAAATGTAATTTATTAGCTTAGGAAAATTCCTTCTTTTACATTTGGAATTTGGCTTTGTTATTTTCGGATTCTTCCATTTTTAAACACAGCTTCTTACCGGAGTAGTAATTTAGAGATCTTTATTTAATACCACCCAGAGGTATTTAAGAAAAAGAGTATGAAACTTCTTTGTCTCTTGAAAACTTTTGAAGGTTCATCTTCTATAATTGTTCTCTCACCCCCCATCCCCCGACAAAGAGCAGAAGAAAGGCGAGGATACGAGCACATGTAGATATGAGAATGTGGTCTTTGCTCATGAGCATTGGAGGCGCTTATTTGGTCTTATCTTCAGTGGCATATGCAAAGGGGGCGGATTAGAATTGCTCAGGGAACAGTTACAAGACATGTGACCTGGAATTTCCTCTCTTTATCTCTTAGGGAATCAGTTTCTTCAATTCCTGTAAAATGCATGAATTAATTTAGACAGTCTTTGGAGTTCTATTCCTAAAATTCTGAGAGTCCCACAGATTTTGCTTCCTTTTTAAAATCCATAGTTAAGGATTTTGGGTTTCTTGTCCTTAAATTTTTTACTATTGCAGTAGAAAATAAAAACAAGCAAACAACTATCTTTTTCTTCAAGAAGAGATTTATAATGAGAGATTATTTGAATTACCTTTATGAGATAGTATATTTCTCTTTAAGTGACCTATATAGATACAGCTTGTTTCTGTTTCAAATCCTCTTCCTTTTTTATTTACTCCCAGAACTTTAAATACATCTTGTATAATGGGTTCACGTTTTGAGAAGCTATTGCTTTATTTTAATTATTTATTATGTTTTAAGATTTCTAAAGTTTTGTGAATTCTGATTATCATCTCAATTAGAATTCATGTTAAGATAGCATAGAATGATAAAAAAAAATTTTTTTAAAAAGGTCCAAATTGGTTCCTCTTATTACTTTTGGTATGTTCAAAATGCCTGTGTAGTAGTCTAATATGAAAGGAATTTATGTAGGTTACACCTTGTCCCCTACATTTTTATAGCTAATTATATCAAGAACATTTTTAGGATTTTTAAATGACCTGAGCTTGAACAGGAGAGAAAACAGTGTGCTCTTCTGATAAATTCTTGAAGGTGCCATTCAATGCCTAGAGTTAATTACTCACGGCTTTCAGATACGCATGTCCAGTGATCTTGGCAAATAATCTGGAGTCTAATCATAGACTTTTCATGGATCTCACAAGATGGTTATTTTTTAGTGCTTCAGAAAAGTTCTACTTTTTCTTTACTTCATTTTGACTGTTCTCCCTGTTGATAATGCTGTTTGGAAACTGATTGTAGTGGTATTGGTGAATAAAAGAAAAAATAGAAAATTAATACAAAATTTTTCTTAAGTGTGTTAATTTTCTATTTTTTCCTGCCCAATTCAGTTTTTAGTTTAGATACTGTAACTTGCTAGTTAAGGCTGGTTCTTTCTACGTGTAGCTTTGGGATTTTACTCAGTTTGATCAGTATTGCAATCAGAAAATTCACAAGAACTTCTCACCTTGTGTAAATGTGACTTATTTTGTTTTGCATTTTGAGTAAAATAACCTAGACGTGATTGTTTTTATTTCTGAACTTGCTGTTGGAGATGGGTCATCCTGCCAAAATATTTTAACAGCATGGCTCATCACAAATAGTAATGTTCAAAGACTAGTTTCTTAAGATGTTTTTCATATACAAAGTTCTGTTTTGCACAGGGTGAGACTCTTAGGAAATTTTCTGATTGCTTTATATTTTTATTTTTATTTTTTTTAAAGCTGTGTTATTTTTTAGTTCTTCATGCTTTGGAAGTAACAGTTGAAGAGAGGTGAGGAAAGTTTGTGAAAATTGTGATCGGTGATTAGCTGCCACCTGCCTGAGGTGTCTTCTGAGAGGAACTAACCTCTTTGTGGTGCTAGAGCAAGGTCACTGGATAAAAAAAAGAACAGGTAATCATCTTATTCCTTGTCTGAAAAGTTTTGTTTTAAAATTAGTAAATGCAAAATGTTCAGGGTAAAGTGGACTACTGTTTAAAGAAAGGTTTTAATTTTCTCCTCAGAAACTAGTAAAGTGGACTATGTCCTTTTCCAAGCTGCCACAGCCATAATGGAAGCAGTTGTCCGAGAGTGGATTCTCTTGGAAAAAGGCAGCATTGAGTCGCTGAGAACATTCCTTCTGACCTATGTCTTACAAAGGCCTAAGTAAGTACACGTGGAGGAGGCACTGCTAAAATAATTTTGCTGGCTCTTGTGTATCATTTTAGAGCTTTTTAACTTTGCATTTTTAGAAGAAAACTGTAAATAATAGACATTGGTGGTTAAGCTTTAGGTGGGCTTAAACTTTAAAAACTCATATATACATGATTGTAGGTTATTTTGGTGCTTAATGAAATAATACCTCTTATTTAAGCTTTTATGATACTAAGTTTTGTTTCTTTGAAAAGATTGTGCTGGATATTAGGGGTTTTTTTTGTTGTTGAGTTTTGAATAATTTGGTTATAAATAAAAGTTGATCTTAGACTCAGTCGAAAATCCTTTCTGTTTACTTGTTCTTTTGTTGCTTGTGTGGGTGGTTCTTTCTTTCACCATGTTTTAAATTTAGAATGGTAAGTATTATAAGACATAGATGAGTATCCCAAAACAGGGTCAAGGGGAGAAATTAGGTACCATTAATAAACCCAATATTACGTATATATGTACGTAGAAATGTGCATAGAAAAAGTTCTATAAGAAAAATTACCAAGTTCTTAAATAGTTTTCTTTGAAGAGGGGATCAGGTTGGAGGAATGGGGTGAAAATGAATTTTCTTATTACATTATATACATCTGTATTGTTTTAGCATTTCACAAGATTGTGTACATTTATTACTTGAATAATTTTAAAAAAATCTGAGGAAAATTAATCAGCTATACAGCTTTTGGGAAGAAATTGATTTACTATGTAACATTTTTTTTAAAGTTCTCCAAATACCAAGTATTCTTTTGATAATAGGCAATGCATTTGTATATTTGCTGTTTGTGCAACTGAATGCTTTAGATGTTCAATACCAAATTCATTGAAGGAAAAATGTATTATGTAATCAGAAATGCTTATACTTGGGAATGGTGATTAATGGCAATAAGCATGTATATAAAACTTTAAATCTAATTCAGAGCATAATGTCACACATTTGTTCCTGTTGACTGTCCACTGGTAGTTCATAGTATTTAACAATAATTACTCTTGTGACCACAGCTCTTTGTTAAAGGCTATTTTCATATAGAAAAATGTGTGAGAGGAAAAAGCCAAGGTTTACTTAGCCTGTTAGCGTTACAAGTTTGATGGATAATGTGTCTTATAGTTAGGTGGATATTTGTGTGCATGTGTGTGTGTGTGTGAGAGAGAGAGAGACAGAGAGAGGAAGGCATGGCTAATTTTTTCCAGTTTTTTAGAATAAGGAAGACTTGCTCCTGTTTTTAAGCCTTTGCCGTCTTCATGCTGGATTGATGTGTTGATTTTTTTTTTTTTTTTGGAGGTGAGGTCATTTGAATGTGATACTAGCTTTCCTTTTTCTTGTTTCCATTTTACCATTTGGAGACAGGGTCTCACTGTTTTGCCAACGCTAGGGTGCAGTAGCATCGTCATCATAGTTCGCTGCAATCTCCAACTCCTGGGCTCAAGTGATGCTCCTGCTTCACCTTCCCGGAGTGCCAGGATTACAGGCGTGAGCCACCGTGCTGGCCTTATTTGGATCTTTACCATAGTAAAATAATTTGAAATCAATTGTGATAATATGTGCTTATTGTTGAACAGAGGTTGAGAAAACCTTCATATTTATGTTTATATAATGAAAGAAAATAAACCTTAAGGCCTCTGTGTTTATAGGAGTTTATGTGTGGAAGGTTTTTTTAAAAAAGTATGTTGGCCCTAGGCCTAAAATATTAGAAAGAGTTTTCTAAGGCCACACATGGTGGCCTCCTAGAGTGGTAATCCTACCACTCTAGGAGGCCGAGGTGGGAAGATTGCTTGAGGCCAAGAGTTCTGGACCATCCTGAGCAAGAGTGAGACCTAGTCTCTACAAAAAATAGAAAAATTAGCCAGGTGTAGCGGTGCGTGCCTGTGGTCCCAGCTAATCGGGAGGCTGAGGCAGGAGAATTGCATGAGCCTAGGAGTTTGAGGGTTCAGTGAGCTGTGATGATGCCCCTGTACTCTGGCCCAGGCAACAGAGCAAGACTGTCTCAAAAAAAAAAAAAAGAAAAGAAAAGAAAAAAAGTTTCCTAAAGAGCAGTCTATTTACGTGACCTTGGGAAACTGATGTAAAAATCTCTGGAAAATTCTGTCTTACCTATAGAACAGGGACTTGATACCTATCTCATAGGGTTGCTGTTAGGATTACATGAGATAGTTGTGAACACGGTGCCATTGGGGAGGAAGAGCTCTGCCTGCCACAGCCGTCACCCTCTGGGCAGCCTTCTCTAAGAAGTCAGGGTCAGCGGGAGAGCTTTTGGCCAACTAGACAGATTCCGGAGCTGCTTGTTTATCATAACCTTTTCCCTACTTAAATTTGGAACCTCTAATCTCTGGAGAGCTGGGAAGACAGACTTAAATGTGTGACAGAATTTCATTGTGTATATGTGTCTGATTTCTTGTGTTATCCAGAAATATCTCATTCTTAAATATTAATAATTTTGATTAGTTTCAGCAGCTGTTTCAAAGTTGATTGTAGGATTCCACACTGAAATAGTTCACTTATATATTTTCTCTGAAATGCTTATTTTGAAAAAAGTAAAAAACTTTCGGTAAAGTTGAAAGACTAGTACATGAACAAGAACATACCCTTTTTCCAGTGTAGGCTCAGTCAGCATCTTGTCACACCTGATTTTTGTCACATATATGTGCATCTTCTTCCTTGAACCATCTGAGAGTGTGCTGCAGCCACGTGATACTTTATCCTTCAGTACTTCATGTCTCTCCTGAGAGCACCGTCTCAGTACTGTTGATGTGATTAGTATACTTACATTATCTAATGTATGTAACTCTGATTCCATAGTCTGAGTCCCGTAATGGTGTGAATAATGTTATTTATAGCCTTTTTCTGCTTTATAAGTTACTTTTTGTTTTGCAGCCTTTCTCTCCCTTCAGGTCTGTTAAAATTTGCCTTATATGTTTAGGTACAATAGGTTATTATTTTTTAATCCAGGATTTGGCCAGATATTATACATTGTATTTAGTTGTCATGTCGCTATTAATCTCTGTTAGTCAGTCAGTCTCTCTCTCTCTCTCTCTCTCTCTCTCTCTCTCTCTCTCTCTCTCTCTCTTTTTGAGATAGAGTGCAGTGGCATCATCATATCTCACTGCAACCTCAAACTTCTAGGCTCACGCGATCCTCCTGCCCCAGCCTCCTGAGTAGCTAGGACTACAGGCATGTGCCACCATGCCCAGCTAATTTTTTCTATATATTTTTAGTTGTCCAGCCAATTTCTTTCTGTTTTTAATAGAGATGAAGTCTCGTTCTTGCTCAGGCTCATCTCGAACTCCTGAGCTCAAATGATCCTCCCGCCTCGGCCTCCCAGAGTGCTAGGATTACAGGCGTGAGGCACCACGCCCGGCCAATTTTCTGATTATTAAATGGGATGAATAATAGTACTGCAGATTGTCATGAGGATTGAATGTGTTAATATTTGTGAATTTAGTTTATGTAAAGTCTTGCATATTATACACACTCAAATGTTAGCTATTTATTTTCCTAATAATTTCTAATTCTTGCCAGTAGAAATATTTAAAATTAGCCTTATGTATTTGTAGATCTTCAGTTTTAGGTATATTTTCTAGTAGTAGTCAGTATATATGAAACTATTCTTATCTCCTCAAAGGTGCAAAAATTCCTTTTGGTCAACTAGTATCTTAGTGTGTAATAGGATCTCTGCATTTATTTGCTTAGTGAACAAAGGATGAATGGTGTGAGTCTATGTTTGGAAGGAGTGTTTTTCACTTCAGTCTTGAAATGGGGAGACATGTTCATTTATATAATGTCTAGTAAATGGCTGTTAGGTGGCAGGCAATGTCCTTTGCATATATAAGTGTGCTTGGAGTGGGCAGCTGGTCTGGGAGATAAACAGTAGTGACAGATGTGTCATGTCATGCGAGGATGCTGTGGGAGCCCTTAGTAATACCTTTCTGGAGAAAGTGACATCACATTCTTGACAGAGGGAATAGAAGTTAAGAGGCCCAGAAATGCAAGCACACGGAGCCAGGACCTGAAAGCAGTTCAGTTTATGTCCAAGCTGGGACACTTCTGAGAGTGAAAGGAAGCACTCTTAATAATTCTCTTGGAAAGCCATGCTAGGCCCAGCTGCACAGGGGCCACGTTAAGGAGTTCTAGTTTATCCTAAGGGCACGTGGTGCTTGCAGCTTTGTGGCATTCTGGAGGCTGGATTATAAAATACAGGGTTGTTTTCTGAGCCTTACCTTTCTGAAAAGTTTGTGAAAGGGCAAGTAAGTCTCTGTGTCCCCGCGGTTGAATAGGCTTTGTAGAATGACTCGCCGTGGGACGGGCGCGCCTGTCATCACACGGAGGAACAGAACCTAGATGGGAAGAAGTTTCTTGAAGTTTGTTTTTTTTTTTTTTACAATTTGTATCTTTCTGTAATGTTGTATCTTGGATAGCTAGCATGCTGCCTTTTCATGTTAAAGGGAAATGGGATTTAGGATGAGGCTACTGATTGGAGATGGAGATTAGATCAAAATTTATCTCTAAATCAGTTGACTCTGAATATTAGTGATTTTTCTTTCCCCCATAAATATTTAACAGATAGCTGATTTACATCTATTGAACACTGCCTGAAGCAGCTAGCACTTACATAGTACTTAGTATGTACTGGACACAGTTATAGGAACATTTAATCTTTGTAGTAACTCTGTTAGTATTACCCCCATTTTACAGATGGGAAAACCGAGGCTCTGAGTGTTAACCTGTCTTGCCCAGGGCCACACGGCCAGTAAATAATGGAGTCTGGATTTGAACCCAGGTCTTCTGGCTTTGGAGTCTATACATAACCAGTGGGCTATACCACTCTCAAATGTAAGCAGTGTTATTAATAGCTTCAGGCATAGTGAGAAATTTGGGAGTATTTTTATATTAGATTTAGGTAAATGTTTTCACAATGACTTTTATGTTTTACAGCCTCCAAAAGTATGTTCGGGAACAGATTCTACTAGCAGTAGCAGTAATTGTAAAGCGAGGATCATTAGATAAATCAATTGACTGCAAAAGCATTTTTCATGAAGTCAGCCAGTTGATAAGTAGTGGCAATCCCACTGTGGTAAGTGTACTGTTTGTGTTTATAAATATTAAGAATTTATATTTTATATTACACAGATAGCATTATGGCAATAGTAATGGATATCTACATAAAAGAAAAAGTGCTCAAGTTAAAATATCGAGGAATTTTCATTTGTTCAGATGTTCTTCTAGACTTTTTAAGTATATGTACATAATATAGATACATTGTCTTTTCATTTGATTCTGTGTTTTCCATGTTGCCATAGTGTTCATAATCATCATTTTAATGGTGAAATATTATAAGCAAATATACCATTATATTCTTAACCATTTCTTTTGAGCATTTTTTTGTATTTTTAATAAACCTTTGGCAACTACTAGTGATTACAGAAATATTTGAATAAAATATAAAATGATATCTGATGTTACAGAAATCATTAAATGTTGCTGTCCTAATAGGTCAAGGTATACCATGGCTTCCAGGAGTTACTGTCTGGGGAACAAATCCAAGGCCATTGTTCTTGACTGAATTACTTTGGGTACCATGATTCCTGTTCACCTTTTAGAGAGCTAAAGTCGAGCCTGGAGAGTGGCTGTTGGGTTGTGATCCCTCTGTTGGAGGCAGGAGGAACTGGAGTGGGTGTTAATCATCAGCTGTGATTCTTGAGCTGCTGACTTACATCAGCTAAATGATACTTTAACTTATGTAGAATTGTGATTGGTGATATCTGGCCATTCTGATTCTTGGTATTGAATCTTTAAATATTTTGGGTAGTTTTTTCACTTTTACAAGTTCTTTTACTTAATCATTTGGAAGATATCTGTGTGAGGCTGTCTATGCACCTTATAACTCTTGATGAATCCCTTTACATCTTCCGTGGCCAGTCAGTAAGGGGTGTGATTTTAATGATAGTTGATGCTTTGCAGCTAAGATGCAGTGGTACATTTTGGGAGGGCCATGGACATTGTCCTTTACTTTCCACTGTCTCGAATCTCTTCTCAGCCCCCCGCCCAGCCTTTTCCCATACACGGCTATGCACTCAACCTCACCACATCAGCTGTCGGGCTCCTCTCTGCCTAGGACCCGAGATTGCCACGCCAGGGATCTAGATGGGATCTGTAAGCAGGCTGGGCAGGATGTCGGAACTTACTATATATACCCAAAGTATTGTTTGCTTTCCTTTAGAATTCATCAGTGGCCACGCGTTTATTCTTTTTTTCCTTATTAACTTTATGGAGGTGTAATTTCCATGCATTACTGCGTCTGTCTAAATTGCATACCTTGTTAAGTTGTAAGAATTGTGTAAACCAGTGAACTACTGCCACAGTCAAGATATAGAACGTTTCCGTGTCTTGATTTTTGATTGTGTGATTCTTTTTTATACCATTTTTGTGGCAAATTTTTCCAAGAGTAGCGCTGTCCAGTATGACTTTCTGTGTTGACACAAATGTTCTGTACGCGTACTCTTCAGTGTGTAGCCACATGTGGCTTTTGAGCACGTGAAACATGGCTAATGTGACTGAGGAACAGAGTTTTAAATTTTGATTAATTTAAATTCAAATAGTCACATAGTTAGTGGCAACTGCATTGGATATGCAGTTCTGAAGAATAGGTCTAATTTTGTACCCTTTTTACTTAATATTGTGAAATTTAATTGTTTATATAAAACTAAAAACTTCAAAAATGTCCAAGTTTGAATTATTACATTTTATAAATCACTGGATTGCTTTATATAGTCAGATGTTTTCTAGAAAGTAACTCCCTAAATAAGAATCCATTTAAAATTTTTGAGGTGAAAATTATTGGGAAGCTACTTTTTACTTACACTGCTCTTTAGGATTTCAGCGATCTCTCTATTGGTACGCAGGCATGGTCTCGTTTTCTGATGATGAGCTTTGCTTTTGACATGCTGATGCTTCTGGGATACCTGCATTCGATGGATAGTGGTGGCTTTGTCATTTGTGTGGATTTTGTTAGTATTTGCTTCCAGACTAATGGCTGTGTGCACAATCCAGTGCCGGCCATTATTGAATACCCAGGGGAACAGAAGTGGTGGATATAAGATGCTAAAACCAGTGGGGAGAGGTTTGGAACTGAGGCTGTTACTTGGAAATATTATCTCAGCCCCTTAATGCTCTGAATCAAGTTACTCTTCATATTTTAGATTTTATTATTTTTAATTTTTTTTGAGACAGAGTCTCACTCTGTGGCCTGGGCTAGAGTGCCGTGGCGTCAGTCTAGCTCACAGCAACCTCAAACTCCTGGGCTCGAAGAATCCTCCTGCCTCAACCTCCTAGAGTAGCTGGGGCTACAGGTGTGCGCCACCACGCTGGGCTAATTTCTTTGTATTTTCAGTAGAGACGGGTTCTCACTCTTCCTGAGACAGGTCTCGAACTCCTGACCGCATTCAAGTGATCCTGCTCTCTTGGCTTCCCTGAGTGCTAGGATTACAGGCATCAGCCACCACACCCAACCTATATTTTAGATTTTAGTTAAGAACATCTTGTTTCATTTTGACAATCTGCAGTAAAGGAGTCCCGCTCATTGTGATGGACAGGATTTAAACTTGGGGAACATTACTCATAACTCCGAGATCTATTTATGACTAATGCCTTTCCCTTGTTAGTTTGATTATCATTCCATCTGGGATTTCAGTATTGAGGGAGAATTTCTGCATTCTGCTGTGAACCAAAATAAAACTTTAAGGCTCACCCTGCCCACCGGCTGACTGAATGGATCCCCTCGTGGCCAAAGGAATATCCTAAAACTAAATTGTCTGCCAGGAGGAGGAGGATCAGACATGCCTCATCATGCCCCCCTCCCTTCTTGGAGTCCTTTGTGACCCATTGACAGGCCTAAGGGCATGCAAGACAAACCTACAGGTCCTCAATTTACACAACAAATCTATGTCTGGAGGCCTATCTCTGATAACAGCTCCTTGTGTTAAAACATCCCAAGCCTTTAGACAAAGCTTCATGTGTTTAACCAATTACAAACCAAAGAATCTTTAAACCCACTTATAACCTGTACTCCCCCACTTTGAGATGACCCACCTTTTTGGGCCAAGCCAATGTATGCCTCCCACGTATTAATTGATGACTTTACCTGTAACCCATCTCCCTGAAATGTATAAAACCAAGCTGTAACCTAACCACATCAAGTCCACTTGCTCAAGGCTTCTTGGAAGTGGCTCTGGGTCATGGTCCTCAAATTTGGCTCAGAATAAACTTCTTTGAAATATTTCAGAGTTTGGACTTTTTCCATCCACACTGCCCTCACCACGCCCCTCCCCCAGTAGCTTCGTGGTACTGTGACACTATAGGCAACGGATCAGTAGTCCCTTGCCTCACTCAGGAAGGAGCACATGCTCAGGAATTGAGTCTCTGCTTCTTTTTCCCTTGAGAAATTTGACCCAGCACAAAAAGTAGTTCCACTGCAACCTGGCAATTGGATTTTTTGAGCCACTGAAATAACTAATGTTCTGAGCATGATTGGAATAGGTGTAGCTGTTTAGTTAGAGAAGATTTGCTCTATTCATAGTGTGTATACTTTGAGAATAATGGATAGATTTAATATTCTCATGAAATATTCCAAAACAAAGATTTATTAAAATTCAAATTGCTAATAACAGGGTTAAGCAGTTCTGTAGTAGCAGGAAATCAATAGTGGGAGGCAGCATTTAGTTTCAAGATTGCAGGATGAGTTTATTTTGGTGACCTCATTAAAAACATTAAACTTGGAAAAAGTATCCTTTACATTTATACGGCAAATTAAACACACACACTGTGGCCATCCCTGTTTGTCCTTGCCCAGAACTTGACACTAGCTCATTAGGCAGGTCTAAAAAAAATGAAGTTAAGACATTTTTATATGTCCTCCTTTTTCTTTATCTTCCTTTTGGACTGTTAAGAATTTGTGAGAGTGGTTCAAGAATTTACTTAAGATGTTGTTAATCTTCCAGGTGCGGTAGTTGACGCCTGAAATCCTAGCACTCTGGGAGGCTAAGGTGGGAGATTGCTTGAGCTTGGAGTTCTAGACCAGCCTGAGCAAGAGTGAGACCCCGTCTCTACTAAAAATAGAAAAAATTAGCCCAGCAACTAAAAATAAAAACAAAAAAGTAGCTGGGTAGGATGGCGAGCGCCTGTTGTCCTGGCTACTGGGGAGGCCCAAGTGGGAGGATCGCTTGAGCCTTTGAGTTTGAGGTTGTTGTGAGCGAGGCTGACGCCACGGCACTCTAGCTGGGGAAAAGAGCGAGACTCTGTCTCAAAAAAATACATAGTCTTGGAGACATGAATAGCAGTAGAAGAGAGTATTAAAATCTCAAAAAGTAGAATGTTAAAAATATCAGAGCATTGATTTAGTATTAGCTAGACACTTTCTTTATAAAGGTGATTTTAAGTGAGATTTGAAAAGAAAAGAAAATGACCTAATGACTCTGTCCATAGATGAAGAAGCGTAACTTTCCTTCATACCTTGTCTGTAATAGAACGGCGCTCCATCACCCTTCACTGGCCAGAAGCGGCACGTAGCCTGGTTCTCCCCCATCACTTTGAGAGAGTGTTGACCTTCTGTGGGCCTCCCCTGTGCTTGTCTCAGGCACGCCTTTATACAGGCGTAGCGGCAGTGTAGTATAGTAGAGTGCGGATTTTGGATTCAGATTTGGATTTAGGTCCCAGCTCTGCTGTGTTCAACCTACCTAACTTGAACAAATCATGTAACTTCTCTAGGCGTTGATTCACTAATACGTAAAGCAGGTGTGGTTATATTCGTTTCAGGGGCTGCTTAGTCTGCACGAGTTGTGCTGTCTCCCCAGTAGCCTCTCACTTCTTCATAGAGCCTTGGGAAGGGAACTTTAGTAAGTCATCTTTTCCTGTCAAACAATATTTTAAGTATTGAAAAGCAGGAGAAAGTATTTACGCTCTTATCCATGAGTGAAAGCTAATTATTTGTGTATTTAAAAAAATATAGATAGCCAACATACTAGCTTTCCTTTAAATGCTTTAAGAACTATTGTAGGCCGGACGCCGTGGCTCACACCTGTAATCCTAGCACTCTGGGAGGCTGAGGCAGGAGGATCACTCAAGGGCAGGAGTTTGAAACCAGCCTGAGCAAGAGCGAGACCCCATCTCTCCTAAAAATACGAAGAAATTAATTGGCCAACTAAAAATATATATAGAAAAAATTAGCCTGGCGCATGCCTGTAGTCCCAGCCACTCGGGAGGCTGAGGCAGAAGGATTGCTTGAGCCCAGGAGTTTGAGGTTGCTGTGAGCTAGGCTGATGCCACGGCACTCTAGCCCGGGCAACAGAATGAGACTCTGTCTCAGGGAAAAAAAAAAAAAAAAAAAAGAACTATTGTATAGGATAGTTTTGGTTTTCCACAGATGGTTTTATGGAAAGATTATATCTAATTCACATAAAAATTTTTCAAAGGAGAGGATAATTTTTAGACATATAGTTTTCCATGTATCATGATGTAGTCTTAGTGTAATCATGCTTGTGTGATTATTTAATAAATGTCATTTCATTCCTGTCTTTGTGGGCGTAAGATGTTTTTCTTCCATGATTATGAAAGTTACTGTGGTTACTTCATCTCAGTTTGTGTTAGTGTCAGACCTGCTCTCAATACTAATTTGAGAGGGATATAGAAACTCTCTTTCCTAGGAAAGTACTTAAGTTTTTAATTTTAAGCTAATATTTAAGCTAAAATTCTAATCTATTTCATGTTTGCCTTATTTCCTTTGAAAATGGTAGGCTTACGTTAAATCGTGTTTAAAGCTGTTTAATTTAGCATTTAAGCTTCCTTTCCTCCTGTTTGCCATTCTAGAGAGAAGTGGGTGAGAAATTCACTTGTCTTCAGCAGCCCTGCCCCTGGATGTGATAGCCAAGTTAATCTCTCTTATCGCAAGTCTCATTGATGTTTGCTTAGAAGAGCAGCTGGAAGTCTGCTTTATGTATGGCAACCTTTCATAAAGTTTATTCTTGGTAATAAAGCCCCTGGGGTAAGAGCCAGGCTATTATAAGAGACAATCCTCTCTCTGAACAAGAGTATTTTATTTTGTCAGCTGGAATTAGTGTTTGAATATCTTGTGCTTGTGACAGTAAGCTGGTGAGTAAGGCAAAGTTATCTCTGAAGGGCATTTTTTCACTAGCTTGAAATTAATGGCTTTTACTAGAAATGAAAATGCTGCTGTAAGACTTTTAATGTGAAGACAGTTACTTAAATTGTTAGCCAGTGAATTAACTTGTGAATTTCCAGTGCTTCAGTGAAAAAAGACATATTAGACTTTTTCATAACCTTGAGGCCTCGTTGTATTGTCTCCTCTTGTTTTCTATATTTCTTGTTAAAATTTATAAACAGCTAAAGAAAATCGGGAACACATCATGTGTTTATTTTTCACTTACCCTTTTGTTAACATAGTACTGGGCGTAGAAGTAAACATTGATTCATTAATCTAAGTAATGTTTACTAAGCATCTACTATAATGCTTTAATGATGGCTCTTTTTTTAAGCGATAACTTATCTTGTAATTTTAATCTTAGAAAACAATCAAGAACTAGGACCAAGAAACCAAAATAGGTGATTGTTATTTTTTATGATAATAAAATACTGTTGCTACTTTACCTTATCTTACTAAAACCTGCTACATTTAGATAGTACTTTTACATGTATTACCTAATTCGAACCTTAGGGAGTCCTGTAAACTAGGCCCTTTTTATAGGTTAGAAAGCTGAGGCCCAGGTCAATGTAGGGCTTTGCCCAAAGTTATCTGAAGTAGGAAATCTTGGACCGTTAGAACCCAGATTTCCTGACTGGTTCAAACAATAGGATTCTTGTACTGGACTGCTTCGTAAAAGAGTCCTGCAGAGTGTTTTTATTTACAATTTCTTTTAGATATACTTTTAATAAATTTTGTTATTTGGTTTCTGACTTGCTGGCAAATGAAAATGATGCATTTAGAGCTGCCTGTTGGTGGTAGTCAGATTGCCCGCAGCAGTAACTGGTGGACAACAGAGGGTGATGTGGGAGGCTGTGGAGCGGACACAAATCAGCAGGCGTCGGATCTGGCACTGATGTTGCCAAAGCGTGTAAGGCCTCTCGTGCTTTGCTGACTTCCCAGTTGTCACTTCGTTATAACATCATATGATAATTACCATAGAAATACGTGCAAGAAGTTTCATTAGAATACTTGCTGCATGTAGAAAATTAACAGATATTAACTTAATTCTTTATTATCTTGGATAAATGAAGCATTGTTGTGTTAACCTTTTAGAAGTGTAAGATTTGTAGTGTTGTGACATTTTGTACTGGTCAAATCCCTGTTAACTTGAGTGTGACAATCTCACACTGCTTATCAGTCAGTCCACTTTGATCTGATTTCATTGAAATTATTTGCAGCTTTTGTTTCTAGCTGTCTTAAACATCAGAGTCGTTGTCTCTAACAGGGAATAATAGTAGCCCGACTCTCGCAAAGACCAGGGAGGCAGTACTTGAAGGCAGTGGTCAGTGGAAGGAGAGTTAAGAGGTGATGCGCTGCGGGTGGCCATTGACACCTAAAAGTCTGAAGCGAGCACATAGGAACCTTCTACAAGGGAAGATCTTTCCCAGGCAGATTTGATGCCCTCCCCCACCTTCTCTGTCCTGAGAAGGAGCTGTCCTCTGTTCTCCCTTGGGAGTTTATTTTTGGCTTGCTTCCCTAGCTGTCTTCATTACAATACCGTGTGAGAGTAACTTCATTTTAAGGGGATTTAATTGATAATTAAACACTGAAAATGAGCAAACATATTTGGAAATGAGCGTTAGACATTTTGTAATATGTTTAATTCCCTTATGAATAGGGAGAAATACTTTGTTGATATGTGTGGAGGTACCTTGCTCTCGTAATGTATAATTAATGCTTAATTATTCACCATTCTCCAGTAATCACTTTTCGTTTGGTACCTTTGAACCAGACCAGTGTAGTATAATTAATGTTTCTGATACTAATCTCATATCCTTACAGGACTTCCAAACTAAGGAGGGATTAAACTGATATCTTTTAAGGATGAAAATACCTTATTGAATTTTAGTGCTTTAAAAGCTGATAATTTTAAGTACGGTTAAAACCAGAATATTTTATTTCTGGTAATAACTTCTAACCATAATGTATGATAATTTATTTTTATGTATTTCTTAGTCTTTAAGTGGTATATTTGAATAGAACACGCTTGTTTTTAAAGATTTCTTTTTATTTCATAGGTACAAAGTAGAAAAGTAGAATATAAAACAATATATGTGGGTTGATAGCAGGGGATATCTAGGCATTAAAAAATTGGAAAGCTGTAAATAACTTACGGTAATAACCCCTGGATGGTAGGATTTTAGACAGTCTTATTTTCCTATGCTTTTCTATACTTTAGAGTTTTTCTCAAATGAAGGCATGTTATTTTTATAGGATGAAGAAATTATTTAAGAATAAAAGATTCTTTGATGGTCAGGGAGCTAAGTCTGTAATAATAACGCATTTTATTCCTATCTGTTAAGAATATGCTTACCTTTGTGGGCGAATTTGTATTTCATTAATGTGAAAATTTGCTGTTTTGGAGGGAACGTTTATTATTACAACTTAAAAGCGATTTCATGTGACTGGGGGCTCCTTGTTTGTCTGATGAGGTTTATAGATAAAGGAGACTTAAAAATCCTCCGTGTTTCTGAGCAGGAGCAGCCTCAGCAGGGCCATCACCTTTCTTTGCTCTGCCCCTTTCCTTCACTCCTTTGTGTCACGTCTTAACCGTGAACATGTGCATGCAATCTTGGGAAATGTCTGTTTCAGATGAAATTAAAGCTGTATGTAAGGACATTTTTTAAATAATTGATTAAAGATGTATTACTGAAATGTTGAATATGGTCATGGTTTTAGAATACGGCATTTTGTGGTCAATGCACTAAAAACAATCTGACAAATTTCAAATTACTCATGGAAAATTGTTGTCGATTATTTGTAAGAATGATACAGTTTGTGTTTAATTAGCACCTCTGGGTTCTTTTTAGCTTGCAGGTTTTTGTATAAGTTGTGCATGGATTCTGTTTTTTTTTAAAAATTCTGTTTTCAATAGATTGATTATCTTAGAATCTGAGATTCTGAAATTAATTTCCTTGTTTTAGTAAAACAAATTTTCTCAAACATTTAGGTACCTGTTTATAATGTTCTGTTGGCTGACGTCCAATTTAGAAAGGATAAGTGAAAAGCCAAGGCTAAGTAAGACTTGTAAAAATTGTTTTCAGAATTCTAAGATCTTGGAATTCATCTTGTTAGATCATTGTGAGTTAACTTTTTCCTCTGAATTTCATTAATTTGATTTAATACCTACTTTCCCCATCCTGATGTTACTTCAATATGTCTGTGAAGTGTTGATTGCTGGTACTTAAATCATTAATCACCATTCTAAAGGAAAGCCACTTTTTTTTTTTTTTTTTGAGACAGAGTCTCACTCTGCCGCCCGGGCTAGGGCTAGAGTGAGTGCCGTGGCGTCAGCTAGCTCACAGCAACCTCAAACTCCTGGGCTCAAGCGATCCTTCTGCCTGAGCCTGCCGAGTAGCTGGGACTACAGGCATGTGCCACCATGCCCGGCTCATTTTTTCTATATATAACTTTGGTTGGCCAATTAATTTCTTTCTTTATATTATAGTAGAGACGGGGTCTCACTCTTGCTGAGGCTGGTTTTGAACTCC
>CAUYRT010087521.1:0-15556 GCA_963574885.1 Lepilemur ruficaudatus | reverse complement strand
AAATGGGTCGCAGTTATGTATGCTCAAATTTATGGTGGGAAGTTAGTTTTGAAAAATCTATGAATCTGAGCTTCATTTTCACAAAAGGTGCTTCATTATTATTTCATCCAGATTAGCCTGAACGTAATTTTTTTTTTTTTTGAGACAGAGTCTCACTCTGTTGCCCGGGCTACAGTGCCATGGCGTCAGCCTAGCTCACAGCAACCTCAAACTCCTGGGCTCAAGTGATCCTTCTGCCTCAGCCTCTCGAGTAGCTGGGACTACAGGCATGTGCCACCATGCACGGCTTATTTTTTCTATATATTTTTAGTTGACCAATTAATTTCTTTCTATTTTTAGTAGACACGGGGTCTCGCTCTTGCTCAGGCTGGTTTCGAACTCCTGAGCTTGAGTGATCCTCCCACCTCAGCCTCCCAGAGTGCTAGGATTGCAGGTGTGAGCCACCGTGCTCGGCCTTGAACATAATTTTTAAATGATCTTTTAGATTGGAGTTCAACAAAACTGTTTTTTTTTAAATCATCTGTTTAATTTTTCTCAAACTCTTGCTGGGAAGTTAGTTTTGAGAATTCTTGATTCTGATCTTGTTTTCACAAGACTGCTGTTTCAGCTAGATTTGTACAAACTCTCCTTGAGAAGTTAATTTTGAGAACTCTTGAATCTAAGCTTATGTGTGCAACATTATTGGGTTTAGGTTAGATTTGCTCAAATTCACATTGGGTAGTTTTCAGAGCTTATTTTCAAAATACTATTTGTTAGTCAACTTTTTAAGAATTTGTGCATCTGAGCTTGTTTTTAGTTATGTTTCATCTAAGATGTGGTCAAATTCACACTTTGAAGTTTCTTTTGAAAATAATTTGTGAATCTGAGGTTATTTTATTTACAAAAGCTATTATTAATATTTCAGTTATTTTTGAAAACATTTCAATGTTTCTTTTGAGAAAACTTGTGTATGTGAGCTTTTCCCAAAAACCAAAGGGTGTGCATTGGGAAGGTTCATCTCTTTTGCCTCCTCCCCAAAGGTAAAAGCTGATGCAAAATCTTATCCAGTGTGTTTTAGGCCTGTCATTGCTGCCATGTTGTACGATTCCAGGGGACACTGACCAGGGTTTGGGAAATTATGGTCCACTGGCCAATTCTGGTTTGTGGACTGTCTTTGTAGCATCAGTTAACCAAGAATAGATTTTACACTCTTAAAGAGTTGTTAAAAAGAGAGCCAGGCACTGTGGCTCAAACCTGTAATCTCAGCTACTTAGGGGGCTGAGGTGGGAGGATCACTTGAGGCCAGGAGTTTGAGACCAGCCTGGGCAACATAGAGAGAACCTACCTAAAAAGATTTTTTTAAATTAAAAAATAAAAGGATTAAGTGACAGTCTGTAGGTAGCCCACAAAGCTTAAAATATTTACTATCTAGCCTGGACAGAAAAGCTTTGATGACATTGTTCACCAGATTCATTGACTGGAAAATGAAAGGTACCCCCTGGGAATTGGGCAATACAATGGCCCCACCTCCTGCCAAAGAATGCTAGACTGGCCAAATTTAGTCCATGGCAGCCTAGCCCAGAAATGTACAAGCTCTTCAGCCTTTCCATCTCCTCTCCTTCCTGGTTCTATTGCTTCTCTGACGAGTCCACCCTCTGGCTTCCCTTCCACCAAACCACATACACGTTGGGAGCTCAGTCTTCAGTCTTCTCTGTGCTGCTCACACCAAAAGTGTAAGTAGCACTAAGTATTATACAATGGTTAAGAGCCAGAGTCATAGGCTGCCTTAGTGTGCATCTAACTCCCTTACTTCCTAGTTATATGATATCAGGCAAATCCTTTAACTTCTTTGGGCCTCAGTTTCCCCATCTACAAAATGAGAATAATAGGATTATTCTAAGATTAATGTATTAAGGCATATAAAGCACCCAGCACGTACGTAAGCGGTCAACATGCTGGCTCTGATGTTACCCACTACCATACTTTGACAACCATTTGTTAAGTCATGTGCTTCAAAATCTTTCTCTCTGTTCTTTCCCTTCTGTGACAGAATAATAATTGTGCCCTTTCCCTTCTTTTAGTAATAAAATGCCCCACATCTAAATGAACACATAACTATTTAGCTAGAGATATTTTAGTGTCCCCTGCAGAGAGGTAAGAATGTGAGACTAAGTTCTGGCCACTGGGATCTGTGCAATTTCCAGGCCCTCTATTTCTTCTTCCCCTTCCTATGGGCTTGAACACAGCTGTTGGAGCTGGTGAGCTGGCTTTAACTACGCAGAAGAGGACAACCACCTCAGAGATGGGAGAACAACATGACAGTGGGACCCTGGGTCCCAAGATGATCTTGTGTACCAGCTGTCTATGCCCACGCCTGGATCATTCACCTACCTCTGAAATGTCACATAAGAAATAAACTATTTTGTTTGAATCACTGTTGTGGGATCTCTGTTACAGCAGCTTAGCCTGTAGTCTAATTAGTGCAGGTTCCAAATTCTTATCTCCAACCTCATTATTAGTTTACTCTGCCTGCATATGTACTATTCTTATATTCCTGAACACAAAGAATATTCTAGCTATTTCTTAGTAACAGTTCCAGTATCAGTTTATCCTCCAGTCAGGACAATCTGTCACTCTTGACTTCTACTTCCAGATTCAACTGGTCACAGAGATTCCCACCTCTGATCCCAATTGCCCTGACTTCTGATGCTTTTTGCTTTCTAGTTTGTCTCTCTGCCTCCAATTTCATTCTCTATAATGCTGCTTCATTCTCTTTCTTACAATTGGACCCATTCAGGTTATTTTGTCTGTGTAAGTCCAAAGCATTTAAAGCCTTCATGAGATGGCCCCTAGTTGAGCCTCCAGCCTGTCCTGACACACTCCACACATACTTTACACTAAACATACTACTCTACTTCTCCAACCCTTTCTGCTTGCTCTTTTTCCCTCTGCCTACATCAGTGCTTCTCAAATGTGGTAAAGAATCATCTTTTAAAAAGTTTCATCTAGGCCAGGTGTGGTGGCACATGACTGTAGTCCTAGGTACGTGGAAGACTGAGGCGGGAGGATCACTGGAACTCAAAAGCTGGAGCCTAGCCTGGGCAACACAGCAAGATACTGTCTCTTAGAGGAAAAAAAAAAAAAAAACCAAAGAAAATCTCAGTGTTTCCTCTGAATTATGGTACCTGTCTTGTCAAAAGCAGGTAACAGGATCCAGAATGGTCCACGGAGCACACTTCACAATGGTTCAGACTCCCTTCTCCCTGCCTGGTCCAACCATTCATCACTACTGCCTCCACTGTGCCTTCCCTGACATTACACCCCACAATCACATCTGTTCAACATATTCACCTTTTTTCATGCCCATTATAACACGTCACACGTTGTCACAATTTTCTGTTAAACGTCAAACATGTAAGCGATGTGTATAATTCATTTCTGCATCCCGAAACTTGTGTCTGTCATATGGTAGAAGCTCAGAAACATAATCAGCAAATGAATGGGTCCAGTACACCTTTGTGGTGACATGCAATCAGGAACCAAAACAACTTTAAATAGACCTTTAATGACAGGGGTGTAGTTTAGGACTTAAAGGCCGAATGGTCTAGGCCATAGGGACAGAAGAAGAGAGCTCAGTAGGCTGTCTGAGACTGCTGCTGGCGGTAGCCACCGCGGCGCATGTAGCCCTCATTTTTGCGGTAGCCATCCTTCTGGTCTATAGGAGAAAGAGAAGGAAGGGAGGAGTTGAGTGCCAGGGGAAAGGCAGCAAGGGGGTCAGGATCCTGGGAGAGTGAAGGGATGGAACCACTTACCCCGGAAGTAGCCGCCATAGGTGCCCTGCTTGTGGTCAAACACCCGCTCGTTATTCTCCACCAGGCTGCCCAGCTTCTCAGCCAGCTGTAGAGCCAGGTTCTGCTGGGCAGTGGGCTCAGTACGGTGCATCACCACTGTCTGCGTTGGCTGGTCCAGGGAGGCCTGACAGGACCGAGGCAAAGGAAGTGACATTACACAGATCAGACCCCTCCACTCCAATCCCTCTATAACTCCACCCACTTATTTTCTACTCTAGCCCTTACCATCAACTCCTCATTGATGATCATCTTGCTGATGATTGAGTGCACGGTGGGCAGGTCCAGCTCAAACATGTCAGACAGTGTCTCCATGCTGGGGAGAAAGAAGGCAGGGGGCAGTTAGGACCCTTGACCAAAAAGCTGGGGCTCCTCCGTGTCCCCAGGACTCTACCTGATGGAGTCATAGACACTGCTGTAGGTGAAGAGGTAGGTCCTCAGTGACTCTTCTTGGATCTTCCTGTGGGCAGAGGGGAGAAGAGGGGGAGATCGTCAGGGAAGGAGGCTGACCAGTCTTCTCTTCCCCCACCCACCATGGTCTGTCTGCTTACCTAACCAGCATGGTACGGACTTTGTCAGCCTCGGGGAAAAGGTCCCATACTTTTCCATTCATCTTCTCATTGATGATAAAACTATGGCAGGTCTTCCAGTCACCCATCTTCATGGCCTTGGAGGCAGCTACCACATGTTCCCTCATTGACTCAGGGGGACCTGAAAGGTTAGGAATGAGGCAGGGCCTAGGGAAATCTGGGTCCAGGGCACCTGCCCCCATCAGCAGTGTTCAAGGAGGACCAGAGGCTAGAAGAGCAAACAGCCAGACTAGAGACTCTCTAGAGCTCTCCACTAAACAGCCATGTGATTGTACAAGTCACTTAACAGCTGAAAAAATTTACTCAGCTTTAGACTACATCAGTCCATAGATGTGTTTCAAGGGATTGGTAAACCCCTTGAAAATGTTGACCAATTGTTGTGTACATCTTCCCAGTAAACAGGTCCATAGCTTTCAACAGATTCTTATAAGTTTCCTTGACCCAAAAAAACCCTGTACCATCTCAACTTGAATGGCATTTACCAAACTTTAGTCATCCTTATTTTACCATCATGATTTGTGTTATACTCACACCTCACTTACACTGTTATTCTTCAAAGTAGTTCACTTCTTTTCCTTAAAGAATTTAGCCCCAGTCTAATTTACCTTTGTAAAATGACAAGTTTTATGTGCAGACTATGAACTTAGGCCCCCATATACTGTCCTGAGAGATAAGACAGGAAGATAAGACATGCAAACAAGAGTAACTGGAATTCAGGGCAGACAAAGTACAAAAGCTCTAAGGACGGAAACGGGTGGCACATGCAGAGAAGCACGCACACGGCAGACCCTAGGACAGGCACAGAAAGCTCAAATGTGCACACAGATCAGGCCCAAATAGAAATGTACGAACAGGGCAAAGTGCAAGGAAAAGTACACAACCCTCTTGGATTAGCCTCCATTTCAACACTTTTGAAAGAGGCAAAGTTAGGGGCTCAAAGACTATTTCTCTACAAACCAAACAAACGTGCAGGGGTGAAACAGAAAGTGACTTTTGGCCCCACTGTGGAAAGAGCCAGAGAGTAGTGGTAGGCACTGTGGTGAGCCAGAGAGCCCTTCCCCACAGCTGCTAGCTCTGTGGGAAAGCAGGCCTGGGGGTGCCAGATCCACCGAAAATCTAAGACATACAGAAATTCAGATTTTGTAAATTTCCCCACAAAATAAAATACCACTATGTAAGCCAAACAAAATTAGCCTAGCGGGCACGTGCACTTTAGCATGACCATATCACCACATGATACACGTGACCAATGGAGGACAAATCTGCAAGGGGACGTGGACAATAAGCTTGGCCCACTCATCAAGTCCTCCCATGCACCAATCTCACAAGAGGGGCATGATTCAAATTCCTTTCCCAGCGAACCACACCCATATAACCCCTGCATGATCAGGTCTTTCAGAAGTTATCAAAGGAGCCAATGTTAGAGTTGTGAATGGTAAGGCTCTATTACAGTTGGTTTGGCTGGAATATAAAGTGCATAAAGAGGAGAAATAGGAAGGAAAGGTTGGAGGCACATATTAGCTGTGTCACACTTGGGCAACACACTTCTCAGTGCCTCAGTTTCTTCATCAGGAAAAAGAGGGTATTAACAGTACCTACACTGCAGAGTAATTACTAATGCAGATTAAATGTATTATTATTTATGAAATACTTAGTTCCAGGCAGAGGAGGTGTCAATCAAATGGAATCATCCAGAGAGTATTCTCTTTGATTTCTCTTAATCCTTACATGCACTCAAGGAGCGAGGCAAGTCTGCTGCACTACGGAGCCCCACACTCACCGAGCAAGGGCTGCCGCTCGCCCACCCGCAGCTGGTGATGGAACTGCTTGCTGATCATGCGTCGGCGGGCATCGCTCTCGTGGGCAGCCATGTAGGGTATCTCCAGGAGCATGGCAGACACCAGATAGACACACTCCAGCAGCTCCAGGTTGATGTGCAGGTGGAAGGGCACCTGCCGGCGCCGCTCCACCTTCTCCTGCTCCTGGTTGCGCTCCTGCAGGCTGCGCAGCAGCAGACCCTGGCCTAGAAGCTCCTTGGCCCGGCCACTCGACTGGATGTCCAGCAGGGCGTTGTGCGCATCCTTAGTCAGGCCTTGGCGGAAGGCACAGATGCCCAGCTGCACCATGGTGCGGTTGTACAGGATCTGGGGACAAAGGGTAACACACTCAGACGTGACAGCCACAAGGCAAGTCATTCATTTATTCAACAAATATATTTTTAGCACCTACTATGTGCTGAGCACTAGGCTATGGGCCGGGACAGAGAACAAAGCAGACAATCCCTGCACTCCGTGGAGCTTCTGTTCCAGGGGTGGGCTATGGGGAACAAAATAACTACACTATGCAGAGGGTGATTCACACTAAGAAGAAAAATAGAGCAGGGAACAGAGTCAGGAAGGGAGCATGTGTGGTGGTGGTGGCCAACAATTTTATGTAACTAGGGAAGGCCTCATTTTGAAGGGAATGTTTGAATAAAGACCTAAAGGAGAAGAGGGAGCAAGTCATGCAAGTATCTGGGGGAAGAAGAACATTTTAAAAAAAGGAAAAATCAGACAAAGGTCCCGTGGAAGAAATATACCAGATATATTTGAGGAACAGGGATTGTGATGTGGCCGGGGTTGGTGAAAGATATGATCATAAGCTGAGGGATACGCAAGTGTGAGCCACGTTATGGGTTTCAACATGGGAAATCATGGGAAGTTTTGAGCAAACAGGTAATATAACCTGACTTAATTTAACAGGGTTACTCTGGCTGCTGTATCAAGAACAGCGCAAAAGGACTGAAGGGACACAACGGGAGAAGCAGAGAGAAATCAGAAGATGATGGTGGCTTAGACCAGAGGGGGCAAAAGTGGAAGTGATAGGAAGTGGTCAGGTAAGAATTTTGAACAGAAATGGCAGAGAAATCAGATGTGGTATGTGAGAGAAAAACAAGAATCAAGGATGGTCGGGCGTGGTGGCTCACACCTGTAATCCTAACACTACGGGAGGCCGAGGCAAAAGGATTGCTTGAGCTCAGGAGCTTGAGACCAGCCTGATCAAAAGTGAGACAGTCTCAGGCCGGGCGCGGTGGCTCACGCCTGTAATCCTAGCACTCTGGGAGGCCGAGGCGGGTGGATTGCTCAAGGTCAGGAGTTTGAAACCGGCCTGAGCAAGAGCGAGACCTCGTTTCTACTAAAAATACAAAGAAATTAATTGGCCAACTAAAAATATATAGAAAAAATTGGCTGGGCATGGTGGCGCAGGCCTGTAGTCCTAGCTACTCGTGAGGCTGAGGCAGAAGGATTGCTTGAGCCCAGGAGTTTGAGGTTGCTGTGAGCTAGGCTGATGCCACGGCACTCTAGCCTGGGCAACAGAGTGAGATTCTGTCTCAAAAGGAAAAATCAAGGATGACTCCAAGGTTTTTGGCCTAAGCAACCAGGAAGATAGATTTGACACTAATTAAAAAGGAAAGATGGTAAGTATTTGAAGGGGAAATACTAAGTCTTTATTAACAACAATAATAAAAATATAAAGAGCAACACCAGTCATGAGCACAAATACAAAGAGCCTTAAAAAAAACCCGGCAAATAGAATCCAACAATATATAAAAGATGACATACATGACCAAGTAGGACATACCTCAGGAATAAATAGTATAAAAATATAACATGGTTATTCATTACACAAACAGAATGAAGGAGAGATAACTATGTATCATTTCAATAGATGAAGAAAAACACCTGATGTAAAGGCACAGTAATCAAGACAGCATGAGACTGGTGAATGGACAGACAAAGAGATGCATGAATGGAACAGGAGAGCCCCAAAATGCACTCACCCTTATAGAATCATATGGTTTTTCATGCGGTTTGCCAGAAAGGCACCAAAGCAATACAATGAGGGAAAGAAAGTATTTCCTACAAATGCTACTGGAACAATTAGGTATTCACGTAGAGGAAAAAAATAACTCTGATCCAAATCTCATGCCATATGTAAAAATTAAATCAAGACAAGTCATAAATCTAAGTGTAAAAGTTAAAACCTATAATAAAAGCTTACAAAAATTAAAATTAAACAAACTTCATGAATTTTAAGTAGGCAAAGGTTTCTTTAGATAGGACCTAGAAAATAACTGTAAAAGAAAAAATGGATAAATCAACTTCATCAAAAGGTATGGTTAAGAAAAGGAATAGGCAAACCACAATTTGGAAGAAAATATTTGCCAAACATGTATCTGACAAAGGACTGGTCATCCAGGATATAAAAACAACTCCTTCAACTCAACCGTAAAAAGATAAATAGGCCAGGCACAGTGGCTCACACCCATAATCCCAGTGCTTTACGAGGTTGAGGTGGGAGGATTGCTTGAGGCCAGGAGTTCAAGACCAGCCTGGGCAACATAGTGAGATTCTATCTCTACAAAAAAAAAAAAATTAAAAAAAAAAAATCAGCCAGGTGTGGTGGTACGCGCCTGAAGTCCCAAGTACTTGGGAGACTGAGGCAAGAGAATCACCTGAGCCCAGCAGTTTGAGGTTGCAGTGAGCTATGACACCACTGCCTTCTAGCCCAGGCCACACAGAGAGACCCTGTCTCAACAAACAAACAAGCCAAAAAACACCACCACCAGACAGGCTCACCAAATGATCTACACATAAATATCACCTAATTGTGAATACAGATTTATAGGATCTGCAATTTTAGACACTGCCTTACTGCTTCCTCTTTATGAAAAGGTGCTCAGATATCACCACAGAGTTAGTTGTCCCACTGTTATGTCCCACCATATCACGTTGCATTTGTGCTTCTCCCTGTCTTTCTTCTTAGTTTAACACAACTTCTTAATAAGTCCTTTTCATCTTTCTAACTAAGATGATCTCCTAACGTTCCGAACCAGACACTCAATAGATACAAATAAATGTTGGCTGAACCCAAATCTCTATCCCAGAGGAATCTAATGCTGTTGGGACAGTACAACATACGTGTTAACAAGCAAGAGGATCAAAGAATGCGGGCACTTGGGAAAGACCAACTGTCTACTTAAATTTGCACCAGCCAAACAGGTGGCTATTGTAACTGAGCCGTTTTGCCTCAGAGGACGGCGTCTGGCCTATCCATCACCACCAAGGCCAGAAGGCCTCCTCATTCTACCTGCACTGGAGGGTCTGCATGCTGGATGTTGTCTTGCAGGTGGCTCATGAGCATGAGGTCACGGGCCTGGTACCAGCGGGAGTGCAGGGCATGATGGTAGATGTGGCAGAGGATGGCGCATGTGCGGATCCGGTCTGTGCGGTCCTTGGCGTAGATGTATTTGCACAGTCTCTCCATCAGCACAGCTGAGTCCTCACCCTCGTTTTCTGCCTGGTCTTGCTCAGACTGGAAGAGGGGTTGTTCGAGAACAAGATCCAGCAAAGACAAAGGCTTTAAATAGCTCAGGCTATTTAGTAACCAAAGATGAGACTCTGCCCAGCCTCATTCTAATCCCTCAGTTTACCTCCCTGCTCTACCTCAGGAAGTCCCTAGGGAATAGGAGATGTGCCATCAAGTCTGGACAGACACATAGGACAGATCAATACATCCCTCTCCCCTCTGAAGCAACTGCCACGCACTCACCTTTGAGGAGCCCTCTGGAGGGGTGAGCTGCCGCTGATGCGCCTTGTAGTCAAACTTGTAGTAGGTGTGGAGGATGCGCCGCAAGTAGACGCGGCAGATCTCCTCCGTGGTGCCCTTCTCCTCCAGGTAGCGCTGCACACGCTCGATGATGGCGCACACCTGTGCCTCATCCTTCAGGTGCTCCACGTACTCTGGCAGGGGGAGCACCCACCCTCATCTCAGCTGGACACCCAGGCTTTCCCAACCTTCTGTCCCAGTCAATCAATCCAGTTACCCATTTGTTTTCTGCACCCATCGGAAAAGTCTACTCGCTGTGCCCTGAAAACATCATCCTCTCCCAGAACCTACCACCCCCCATCCCAGAGCTTAGAAAGAAAGTTCCAACTACCCACCTCTGCCAATAAGGTGGGTCTCACCCTTGCCTTATGACCCACAATTCTCTCCTGGCCTTACTGTGCTCCAGCCACACTGGCCTTTTTATTCCTGGAAAGTGCCAAGCTCACTTTTTGTCCCTTCTGTCAGGTGCTCTTTTCTGCTAATTCTTCCCCTCATTAACCCCTTCTTATCAGATCTCATCTCACATCGCTCCTACCTAAAGATGCTTCCTTCAACCATTATCTAAAGTGGCCACTCCTCCAGTCACTTCCTACCACAAGGCCCTATTTTAACTTCTAATTCACTCATACCTTACATTACCTAAAGTTATCTTGCTTATTATCTTGCTATGATTATTTGTTGAACTGCCTTTCTCTAATACCAAAGGGAAGCTCCATGAGCATGGAGCCTTGTTCATCACTACACTCTTGACCTGGTCAACACATTAGCATTTTTACTGAGTAAATTATCCTGCATGTTCCCATCCCAGTGCCACTGTGCAAAGCTAAGCAAGGTAAGTGAATAGATGCCTCACTCCAGTGGTTCTTTTAGTGTAGCCCCCAGACCAGCAACATCACCTGGGAGCACATTAGAAGTGCAAATTCTCAGGCCCCATCCAGACCTATTCAATCAGAAACTATGGGAGTGAGGCCCAGCATCTGAATAGGCTGTTCAGTATGAATGCTGGGTAAGGAAGGGTTGGCTTTCCAAGCACTCTTATTTAGTATAATCCTTATAAAACCCTAAAGTTAGTGTTATTCCCTATTCCCTATAGTGTTATTCCCTCTCACCAAAGCCCATACTTTATCAGGCTCACCTTGGGAGTGAGGATCAGTATTTTGCATGATTTTGGTAAATTCTTCATCCATTCGTTCCACGAGAGTTAGGATACAGCCACGGACACGTAGTGGCTGAAGAGGAAGACAAAGAAGAAATGAATGAATTAGCCCATATATCAAGCTTTGGGACTGACCTCAATCAGTACCAACCTTAAACCTTTCTGTCTCTAGTGAGCGTTCCCAAAGGATACCACATATGTTCCCAGTTATCCCGCCAATTCCTCCCCTTACCTGGTCAACATTTTGCAGGTTCTCACTTTCTTCCAGAATGTTCTCTCCAACAAAGATGTTGGGGTTTGAAAACAGGATGTCCATCAGCTCATTGATGCAGTCCAGGCACTTCTGCCACATCTCTGGCTGCCAAGAGATTAGACTGCAGAGTCAGAGGTATGAGGGTCGAATAAGCGGATGCCTCCCAAGAGCCCCTTCACCAGATCATGGGTCCTTCCGCTACCAAGACTGTTTCCAAATCCTCCAAATTTTAAAACACTAGGTACCTTCTCCTGACCCACCAGCTATGCCCCAAGATGCTTCTCTTCGTTCTCCTCACCTTCATGTATGTCGCCAGGTTGGGGTTGTAATCATAGAGAGACGCAATGATATTGAACTTGATCTTGACAATGACACCCTCCCCCAGGTTGTTTTCAGAAGCGATCTGAACCAGCAATTGTAGCAGCTCAATCTGGGCGGCACTGGAGGGGTACAGAATGGGGTGAGGCTTTGGAGACAAATCAAAAAAGTCTCATCCTGTCATACAGGATGCCCACTTCAGACAGCATGGCAGCCTGTTACTCCTCCATCCTTAACACCTGTGCCCTTGCTTCTCCTTTATAAATTCCAAACAGAAACAGTAACAATGCTAACGGTGTAAAACGCTTTCACATCTACCATCCTCATCAGTCACCTAGTAACTAAATAAGGTGAGCATTATTCCCATTTTAGATGGAAAGACAGTCCCAAAAGGTTAAGTGACTGGTTAGGTCACAAGAAAAGTAAAGAGCAGAAAATAGACCAGTTATGTCCCAAATATACTGCTCCTGTACTACAGCCATACACAGATCCTCCCCAAACAGAACCATTTCCCCACCAACTTCCACCCCGTGTCACAGAGACAAAGAGCTTTCACCCTATAAACCTATGACCCAGGCCCATGAATCTTACCGATCAGTTCCCTTCTTGCCTCGTGCCTGTAGGATCTCATTCAGTTTCTTGATGACAACAGCATGGGTAATCTCAGTTCCCTTGGCAAACATTTTTGGCTTCTCCTAGGACAATACACATCCGGTCACATGCATGCCAAAAGGAACCCATTATTGCCTTAAGCTTTTTCCCACCCTGACCAGAGGCATGTCCTCTCAAACTGTTCCTCAGTTTATTTTAACTCTAAAATCCTCACCTTCACAAGGGGCACTCCACCCCGGACCCTCTCCCACTCTCCGCCTTCATTGTCCTCCTCCTCCTCATCCAGGCGCTTCGATTTCCTATCGTGCTTCTTCTTGGCTTTGTCTTCCCGTTTCTTCTCAGCTGCCTTCTTGTCCTCCTCTGTGGTGGGGGCCCTGCCAGGAGACATGGGAGGAGATGACAGACCAGCTCCTCCTTACCGATGAGGCTTCTTCCTCTTTTCCTCCACCAAGTCCTCCGTGGAGGACTCTACAAGAACAATCTAGAGAGCAGTTAACCATAACTATAACCATAACCAAGGCAAAGAGCACTAAGCATTTGCATTCGTTGGACTACTTACCAAGGTCTGTCACATTACACCCATCAAGACACTTATGAAGAGAATGACAGGGCCAGGTCTCATAAGGCAGAAGTGCTAACCAGGCCACTGTAGACATAGAAGCAACTGTCATGTTGCTCCACAGCTAACTTCTAAGGTTTTTCAAAGTATCTATAAACAAGTTATTTTCTTTGATACTAGTTGCTCTGTCCAGACTGACCTATTTACCAGTCACCTACTAATCAGTTTATCCCCCCAAATGTACAAATTTCCTATAATTGACTAGTCTAAATTCTGAATTAAAATTGTTCAATAAAACAAAATGCCCCCACAAAAGAGAAAAAGATCATTGGCTATATCAAAACTATCTTAGGCCACTTGATATTGCCTGAATCCATCTCTAATATGTATTTATGCTAACAAAACATAAACCTAATGACAGAGAAAACTTATTTTAAACTCTGCATAGAGTTTTTTTAACCTGTGAAATTTTACACCTTGTATACCTACCTAATGCACACCTCCCCACCCAAAATCTAAAATTAGTTCAATCAGTGTTCTGAGGAAAGGCCTTTGAGAAAATAATGTTAGAATTTTGGGTATCAAACGCTTTTTGACATTGAGAGTTTGTGGCTTTGTAGTATCAAAGAATAATTTACAGTCATTATTTCACTTGTATAACAAGGGGGACTTTTTTTTTTTTAGACAGAGTCTCACTCTGTTGCCTGGGCTAGAGTGCCATGGCGTCAGCCTAGCTCACAACAACCTCAAACTCCTGGGCTCAAGCGATCCTCCTGCCTCAGCCTCCCAAGTAGCTGGGACTACAGGCATGCGCCACCATGCCCGGCTAATTTTTTCTACGTATTTTTAGTTGTCCAATTAATTTCTTTCTATTTTTAGTAGAGATGGGGTCTCGCTCTTGCTCAGGCTGGTTTCGAACTCCTGACCTTGAGAGATCCTCCCGCCTCGGCCTCCCAGAGTGCTAGGATTACAGGCGTGAGCCACTGCGCTTGGCCAGGGAGACTTATTTTTTTTTTTTTTTTTTTTTGAGACAGAGTCTCACTTTGCTGCCCTGGCTAGAGTGCCGTGGCATCAGCCTAGCTCATAGCAACCTCAAACTCCTGGGCTCAAGCAATCCTTCTGCCTCAGCCTCCTGAGTAGCTGGGACTACAGGCATGCGCCACCATGCCCGGCTAATTTTTCTATATATTTTTAGTTGGCTAATTAATTTCTTTCTATTTATAGTAGAGACAAGGTCTCGCTCTTGCTCAGGCTGGTTTCAAACTCCTGACCTTGAGCGATCCACCCGCCTCGGCCTCCCAGAGTGCTAGGATGACAGGCGTGAGCCACCGCGTCCCCCTCCCCGAGACTTTTTTTTTTGAGACAAGTTCTCCCACTGTTGCCCAGGCTGGAGTGCAGTGCCATCATCACAGTTTATAGCAACCTCAAATTCCTGGGCTCAAGCAATCCTCCTGCCTCAGCCTCCCAAGTAGCTGGGACTACAGATACATACCACTCACTATGCCTGGCTAACTCTGTAAATTTTTTGTGGAGACGAGGTCTCACTATGTTGCTCAGGCTGATCTCGAACTCCTGGGCTCAAGTGATCCTCCAGCCTCGGCCTCCCAAAGTGCTAGGATTACAGGCCTGAGCCACTGTGCCCAGCCATTAGGGAGACTAATTTTTAGACTGATTTCCAACCAAGACAAAAGCAGGATTTATGTAGGAGAAAGAGGAGCAAGGAGATAGGAGGAAACCACAGAACAGTGAATTTTGTTTGTACTTTTTTTGTGTATAAACTCATTAGCTCTCCTTGAGTAAGCCATCCAGGGTTGATGGATTTTCTAGAAAACATGATAGGCTGTCTGGTAGTATTCTTTTTCAGCATCTCCATATTAAACCAGTCTGTACCCTTTTCCTCATTGAAATTTCACAGCCTTTATCTTTCGCTCAAAACAAGCTTATAAAGTGGTGAGTTTATCCTCAAGAGTGTCAGCCTCTTTTTGATGTGGGATAAGGCTGTCTGGCAACATCAAACCACCTGGATATTAGGTAGTGGGTTTGGGCAGAAAATATGAGGACAGTCACCAATACTATAAGAAACATTTAGAATCTGTATTCTATTTAATTTTTAATCAGGCTAAACCAATCTAGCAGAATGCCTTTAACAATCAGCTTAGTGAACTTTAATCAAGTAGCTTGTTTCTTAGTTAATTAAATAATTTGGTTTTCTTTCCCCAAGCATTTATACCGGTACCATAAGATGTTTATTGCACAGATTCAGTCTTGATTGACCAGTATTTGAAATCAATTTAGGATTAATTTTTACCTATAAAACTTATGTTAGTTTGGGCTAAAATATTTAAATTTTTAATTTCTTATTTGGACTACAGTAGAGGTAAATTACAGATTACACACTGATAATTCTGAAATTGTAGTTGGGGTAGGAATTCTTAAGTACAAACTGATGAAGGGTATCTTGAACTCCTTCTGCTAAGTGCCCATATTGGATTTTTCCCCACCCCCAGCATCCTATAGCTGACATACTGTATTTTTTTTGTTTTTTTTTTTTTTGAGACAGAGTCTCGCTCTGTGGGCCTGAGTGAGACTAGA